>CACRXK020018127.1:0-10147 GCA_902702795.2 Paramuricea clavata
AATTCTGAGATATTCTTTAAACTCTTTGTCCAAACATCCCCTAATGCTGCCAAATTTGTATCTGCCTCTATTGAAGTTCCTAGTTCATTATCCACAATATAAACTTATTTAATTTAACTTAAACCTATCCTAACAATTTTAAAATTATGTAGAAATTTAATTTTTAGGACCAGCCTTAAACCTACTCCTTATTTTAAAATATTAATATATTTATATTCTTGTCCACTAAACTGCCTGCAGCTTTATATGAAAAAAAATTAAACTAGAATGCCTTTAAATACCTTTAAATTTGTATTTAACTAAGCACAAAACTATGCAAATTTTAAACAGTTTTAACAAAGTTAAAAGAGGTAAATTTAATATATTTAAAATTAACTAGCTAGAACCTACTTGTTTATTTTGATAGGAAATGAACCGACCACAACAAAGGAAGCAGAAATTATTACAAACGGCAGAAACAGCGGTAAAATTATTTCTTTTTATGCTTTTGGCAACTAACAGAGCTGGGGCGAAAAAAACCCGGTTTAGGTTGGTTTTCTTTCGCGCCAAAACATTTTCAAGCCATTCTTCGCTCCTCGCCTGTTCAACACCAATTATTTCGTCCGTTTTCGCTTCGATTTCGATATACTTCGTCCACAATACACTTCAATGTAATACAAACACATTACTTATATTTAAACTTTAATACTCTGGAAAAAATGTACTTTAATAAAGCAATTTCTCTCGCATGCAAAATGCTCGCTTCGCGGCGGCCATTTCGCGTGCAAGTGAAGCCTACCACATTTCCCATGATGCTTAGCTATAATGGGAATTGCCTATTGATGTTAATAAAATGCTTTATTCAAAGTAAATGCTTTATATAAAGTAAATACTTAAGGAATGTTGCAACATTCTCATGTCACCAATACGCATAAAATGAGAGCGTGGGGCGAAGTTTGAAGTATGCTGCTTTTACTGCAATGCCATATATGACACTTTAAGACATATAATAATTTGTATATGCCTCCTTACAGTCTTACGGCATATTATTCTAACTTCTTCTATAACCCGAGAACCAAGACCACACTTATGGTACTAAGTCATGTACCAATGACTGATCACCATTTCAATAAACCCATTCACACAGGCCAGCATCTAAAAAATACAAAAACAATCTGTAGAAAATGATTTTGTGTAATAATAATAATAATATTTAATATTTATATTGCGCAAATTAACCTGTTATAGTGTATGATCAAATGCGCATGGAAGAATGGAAGGATGGGTATATCCAAGGTTTCCATTGGCAAATGTCTTTGTGCAAGTGAGTCAAAAAATAACTTTATCAATACGATTAGTTAATGGAAACCTAAAGTTGACAACTTAACAACTTTGTACGAGATCTTGTTCCAGCTGCATTCCAGCGATTAATGTTCTTTTCCCAAATGTTCTTTTTCCGAATGTTCATTCCCTGAATATTATTTTTCCGAATGCTCTTTCTCTCAATGTTCTTTTCTGAATGCTCTTTTTCTGAATGTACTTTTTCCGAATGCTCTTTCTCTGAATGACCTTTTCCCATTTGTTCTTCATCTTCTTTCAGGTCCTAAAGTTGATTTCCTATAACGGTTGTTTAATTATCATGAGAGGTGATAATACAGCACACTATAATTTTATGCACTGAAAAACTGTCTTACTGCACATTTCCAATCAAAATCCATCGTCAATCCTTTGGCTTCCATTAGATAATCTGCACATTTATTCAGGTATTCAACTTGGTTTACTTCTAAAGAATAATCAACAACAGGTATTAAGGTTATGATAAATTCCTTACAGGAAGGAAAGTAGAATAGGTCTTAAAATGTTGATTGGCTCAATACCAGTGTCTAGGGATTACCCATGAGAATGTCGTATTCCATTTAATCTTCCTCCATTGCTTAAATGGATGGTTCTAGAAGAGGTGGTTCAACCACATGTCTGTGAAGTCGATGACGCACTGCAACATGATTTTGTGCTGGCAAGAAGCAACGTCCTGCTGTGAAAATTGAAGAGTCCTCTCGTCTATTAGCTGTGAGCCTGCATCAGTGTCGTTTGGGACTTCGATGGCTTCGTTAAAACTCGGCATGGCATCATAAAACTCTCTGAAACGCTCATTGCTTGTCCAGTAGTAGAATGGCAAATCTTTGTCGATCCGATTACAATATTCTCTGAGGTTGAAAAAATACAAACAAGAGTTATCAAGATGGGCTTGTAAATCACAGACTGTATGCTGTATTTAAATCTAATTAAATTAAGGTTCTCCTTAAGGTCCGTGAGCAATAATCCATAATCCCGATTTACATTTTTGGAAGGACAACCTTAATTGAGTTAGCTGTATATAATGTACATCCAAGTTAATTGACACTGCTCCGTGTCAAAGGATATATGTGGGTTAATTCCAAAAGATAGGCATTTTAATGTGCTTTCACAAAATAAGTATCTATACAGGGTGTATAAAAAAAACTGAACAGATTTGAAATTGCTCTCAATTTCGCAAAACAACTATTTGTATCCGTTTTTTTATAGATATAGCTTTTTTGGGTATTTATAATGTAGAATAATGAAAAAAATTTCTTGAACTCAAATTTTGTGAACCAGGGGGGTGTGTCTTTTCCAACAAACTAAAAATGGCTCGCGCACAAAATTTAAAAGTTGTAATCTCATTTTGAGTTAATAGATGGAATATTTGTCGGGTTTTTAATTACTGTACAAAATTTCAGACAATTTGGTTTAGTTTAAGCCGTTTAACTATTCACGCAAAGTTACATTTTTCCTAAAAATCAGCTATTTGCATGCTTAACTAATGCCTTTGCCTAATTTGCATATGTTAGCAATATGCAAATTAGGTAAAGGCATTAATTAAGCATGCGAAAGGCTGATTTTTTAGAATAAAATGAATAGTTAAACGGCTTAAACTAAACCAAATTGTCTGAAATTTTGTACAGTAATTAAAAACCAAACAAAGTTTCCATCTATTAACTCAAAACGTTTAAATTTTGTGCGCGAGCCATTTTTAATTTGTTGGAAAAGACACACCCCCCTGGTTCACAAAATTGGAGTTTGAGAATTTTTTTTCATTATTCTACATTATAAGTACCCAAAGAAGCTATATATATAAAAAACCGGATACAAATAGGTGTTTTGCGAAATTGAGAGCAATTTCAAATCTGTTCAGTTTTTTTTTTATACACCCTGTATAGCTACAAACAATACAACAACATTAGAATCTGCATTCAGTACCTCACAACCTTCATCCACAATGACTTCATATCTTTCTTTGTAAAGATTTTGCCAAGAAATCGGTATAGTAAAGAAATTAATGCCTCTACATCATCTGCAGTGCCAGCTCTGGGATGCTCGGGATATCCAATCCTTTCACTTTCTCTTCCGCGCGGTATTTAATGCTTTCGATGTTAGTTGTTACAGCAATAACTGTCTCTCTTGAGAATCCACAGATTCCTTTAATTGATCTAAATTGTTAAATACATGGGTATTTTAGGTTTTGATACTTGGGTTGGAGATCCTCACAAATTTCAGGGGTTTTTTATTTGGGGGTAATTCCCCTCTAACACATTATATGTCACAAGGGCCTGGAGGCAGCAAATGAATTCCGAAAACTCAAAAGTTTCAAAATCATCACAAATGTTCTAAAAACAGTCATGCTCCATTTTGGGAGGAAATGCTTTCCCAAAATTTACCTTTTGGGAGGGGATGGGGATTCCTCCCCAATGAAATAATAAAAATACATAAATGCGATGAACAATAATATATAACATGGTCCTACTTAGCGCCTTTGCAGGAAAATTATCTAGCTTTCAACAGGTTTAAAATAAAGGTGCACCGGAAACAATTGTTTAAGTTCAGGAACTGATTTATTAAACCATATATGACGGGCAGACACTTCGAGTCATCAAGGATCTTTTTATTCTAACATTTGCGACCTCTCTTACTTAACGTCATAATGAAGCGTTAACGGAGTATATTTTCCTTGTGTAGTCCAAATTAAAGTGAATTTCTGTTCGACACAAACGTTTGATATTCTATCTATATGAAAATATCAGAGTTCCGGTTCCGGCCATGCTTGATTTATTAATTCGACCAAAACTCTCACAAATCGGAGTTCCACCCGGAACTAACCAGCTGGAACCGAGTTCCGGTGCATTCCTATTTTAAAGAACATATAATTAAAATAATTAAGTAGCTCACATAGTAGTGGGGTGCGCTGCTAAAATCAAGGCGCGTCTGGATGAATGATTGTTATCTTTTGTAAATACCTGTTAATGTCGATAGTAGCAAAACTGGGTGTAGTTTTACGCCAAGGCATCCAATGATCCAGGATCATGTTGAGCATAGCATAGTTCTTCCTGCATCGCTCAAGTACAGAAAGACCTCTACCATCTGCGGCCTCATGCCATCCTGCAACAACTCTGATGTATTCTCCTTCATTTGTGTATCCTTTCTCTGTGAGGAACTTGGCAACAAGGTACGATAACATTCTTTCTGCATCCACAACCCCATTGTTTTCTCTCACCAGTTAGGGCTGCCATAGTCAACCCAGTTGCTGGGTCTAACATTGCATCGTCAAAGCCCTGTAAGTTGGTTTCTGGTGGTTCTTCCTTTCTTGTGTGCTTCCAGATTCTTTCAGTATATGGCAGTGGTTTTCTCTTCCGTGGAATGCCTCACCAGACTCCGCATCAATCTCTGGGATGTAAAGATAAGTTGAAAAGTCTACACCCTCAGACATATACTTAGAGACAGTAGTCCTAAATCGATATGTTGCAACAATGGATTTGAGCATATCTTCCAGGCATTCTGGAACTCCATTTCGGAATGGATAAGGTTCATATCCTTCTGGAACTAAGGACATGCTAATGGCCTTGAGTCTTGACAGCATCAAATAAGCTCAGTTGACCACCAGTTGCATCCAGTATGAAAACTCTATATATTATAAACATAACATACAAACCAATAGCAAGCATTCCAAGTTTAGCCATATCCTGCCTGATATTCTTGGTCAATTCTCGTACATCCTGGTCCTTCAGAGAATGGTATGGCACATACTGGATAGGAAGACAATAAGGTTTCTTGTTACGGCATTTATCAGATAGTAGGAAAATGAATACGTGTGTTGCCGCAGGTTGTCTGCCCTTGATGAACAAATTCCTGAGGTACTGCTCCCAGTCAGACGTCTTCTCAACCATGCTCTTTTGTACATGTAACACTTGATTATGTTGACCAACAGAGACTTTCGAAGTTTTCAAGTAAGATTGAAAAGATTGGCATTGCTGTACAAGTTCGCTATATTCAACTCTTTCCCATGAAAGTTCCATGAGAACCTTTTTCGATGGGTTTGGAGCTTTACATATTTATCAGCGTATGTTTTTGTTGACTTTATTAAACCTTCAGTTAAAAACTTCTTGTCAGTCTCAAGATTGGCTGCAACTTTGTCAAAATCCAATAACACTCTCTCAACGTTGTCCTGTGGAGATACCAAATTCCTAATATCCTTCATTCTTTCTTCATGCTCAGTTGACAATTTGTTCGCCAAAAACCGAAAATTTGAAACACTTTTGTTTTACAACTCGAAGTCGAAGTGAAAGAAATGGTCTTAGAACTGGTATATCTCGCAGAAAAGCTCAGATATATTATACAGTTGTTTGGTAGTACAGTAAGTGCTTGTTGACTGCAAATTCATTTGTCTCTCGTTGCAAACATTCTGAAAAATTTATGTTCTCAATAAACATGTTTTTTCGCTGTTGTTTCGGTATTAAGTCTTTAAAAACTTGTAGTTAAACTAATTTCTATGTAATAAATGTATTCTGCTAACCTGTTAAATTTTTTTGAGAGCTTTTCCTTGTACTATTATCTTTCTCAAAGCGAATGTTTCCTTTTTTCTGCTTCGCAAAACTCATGTAGTTTTTGGACCGCCATCTTGTTTTTCGCTACTCGCCGTATATGAGCTGATATACGGCGAGTAATTCAACCAATCAGATTGCAAAACAGCTCATATACGGTGAATGACTATATTATAAATATATGTAGAGATATATAAACACGGCTCTTAGCCAATCAGCGTTCGGAATTTACAAATGCTATATTATAAATATATATATATATATATATATATATATATATATATATAATATCTTTTGGAAGCTAAAAGTAGAGCTTGGACGGTTGAAGTTTACACTCTTGACACTAGCTGTCACAGCATTATAATTATTCACGGCAACGCGAGTGAGTTGAGAACCACTGTCAATGTTTTCATGGTTTATTTTTCTAATGTAAGTATACAAAAATCCATTTCTCATTACTCAGAATATAAAACACCATTTGGAACCCAATTATAAATATTATAACAATTCTTAATTTGCTATTAAGTGATATTATAAAACAAATTTATATCTATCAATTACATAGTTCGAGCTGTAGTAAACAAAAGGGAAATCCCACTTACGGGGGGTTGGTCCAGTTCATTAGTATACCTAACTTATGCGAGCCCTCCAGAGAAAACTAAAAGCGCTGAAGACAAGCCTATTTTTTAAATAATGTGTAATTTTTCAGGGAAAAATAAAAAATAATATTTAAAGGATATATTAATTTTTTGGCTGAGATAGAGCGTTTTTAGTATGCACACTTGTCGACTGACCTGTGGTAAGTGTCAATTAATATGTGGCGGTTCGACGACTCGTCTTGTGCAAGCTGTTCAGTCAAAATTTAAATCGGTATAAGCTTAAAAATAATCTCATATGATGCGAATATTATGGATAATGAATATAAAATAATATTATGACGGTAAAGTAACTTGTGGCGGAGAACGGTCGTTTTAAATCGCTAAGCGGCACCCGTGTTTGCAGTCTCCATCAATATGTCGCTGTTCGGTGACATAACTTATGCGAGCCGTCCAGAGAAAACTAAAAGCGCTACAAACAAGCCGAATGCTTTGGGTGATGTGGAAATTATCAGTGAAGAACGAAAAAAAAATTATTATAGCGTTACATTTTTTCCTTACGACGATACAGCGATTTAGATAGGAACTAACCGTGTCTTCCTCAAGATTTAATTGACCCGACACGGTTTGGCGACTTGCTTATGCAAGCTGTTTAGAGAATCTAGAAGCAGTAGCGAGTCAGTGATTGCGTTATATGATAGTCCTTTTCTTGAAGAAGAATGAAAAAATTATTGTTAGGATGGGTGAAGGCTTTGTGGAGTTAGAGCCATTCGAATACGAACGCCATGCCTGTGGCTCCAGATTCAATCTGAAATTGGAGGTGCGAATCTGAAACTGGAGCTGCCTGGCTTCTCGTTAAGTGAGCCCTCCGTTCAGCAGCCACGAAATTACGAACAAGAAAGAAGCAGGATTACTGTCAAACAAGCACAGAAGATAGGTAAATGAAGTTTTATTTATCAACATAATTATTGAAATTATGACATGCTTTACCGTACCCGAGTTTACTATCAGTGAACATGCAAGTAAGCGACTTACTAAAACGACTAATTTATTAATTTATAGATTCTGAAGGAGCACAGCTGATAGAAACTTTGTGTGGATGGTTTATGGACAACTAGGAAATAGACATTCTAGCTTGCGCCGATATGAGAAAATAATGCCTGCTATTGATGAAGACTTTGTAGGATTTGTAGAGGACAGCTCTTGATATTATATAATTATTTTTCAGTAAATAAACCTATTACACTGTATAAGCGTAGTAACATTATACTGTATTGCGTATAGAAACAGCACATTTGCTATATTCATGACTTCAATATTGTTTTGCGAGTGAAATTTGAGATTAAGATTTGTCAATCTGATGCTTTCCTGCACTTCGTGCGCGCGGGTTAATTTGTGCAAAGTGTTGCAGCGCATTTAGGAATTTTTCTGACTTGTATTTCGTTCCAGACACTGCCTTTTACTAGCAAATGTGGCAATGACTAAGTTGTTTCATTAAGTTGCATCAATGGATTATACTTTGTAATACATTTTCTACACACCCCCACAGTGTATCTGGTTTCATGCCACAATTTGTTACATAATTTACTGCGTCAAGTTTACTTGTACAATTCTACTTTACCTGTCTAATCTAAAATACAAGCAGTACACATTGCTTTTAGACGTAAGAAATTGGCTTTCATCCGCTATATTTTGACCATATTCACTCATAGCTATATTGGGCCAATGAAAATTGATATCATGTTTCTCGTCCCCGCCCGCATGGGATTTATCTGCCGCACGAAAACTTTTCATTATTCCTTATTTTTGAAAAAAGGCTTAAAAAACACCAAATTCATCTCCAGATCAAAGTCTTATTCCTGCATTCCGCAAGCACAACTGCAATTGTATCTTTCTAAAGATATTACTCGCCAGAATGCCTCGATCTATTTATCATGTCAGCCCTGGTATGTGCAGAAATATACTGTAGTCTGTAGGCTGTAGTGCAGGACGTATTAAATTGAAATGAATTATACACCAATTTTTAATACTTCAGATTTTTATGGGGTTTTTTTACTGTGTCAAGGAAATTATTGACAAGCAGAATTCAAATACAAAAATAATGAAAAATGAAAAAATTCCGCTCCAAATTTTTGAAACTTGTGGACGAGAAACATGATATCAATTTTCATTGGCCTTGTCGCGATATTTTATATTCTGGTGAACCATTGACTGTGGCTGTGGCTCATTTATATTTATCGCACTTTCAGTTTCAAGTTTCGTGAATATGACCATATATCGGTTGAGTGCATCGAAGCAGATTCTTAATACAACCTATTTAAATAATGAATTTGGAATAAAAATTGCACCATATGATAAACGAAGTTAGAGTAACAATATTAGTGAGCTGGATGGGTCCCTACTATTACGTTACACGCATTGTTTCGCCCCAGTCTCTTTTCCGCGGTTTTCAGATTTTTCGCAAGGCCAAATTCAATGTTTAAACGGCAATAACTTTTACACTAAAAAAGCGATTTCGATTCTGTTTTCGAATTTCCGTATATTTTGTATCATAGACTTCGAAAATATAAACTCTTATTTTATGACAGGGAGACTTTAAATTTATTAAAAACATCTGGTTCTCCTTCGACAAAACTCGTATTTATGCCTTTCACACTTTTTTAATTCACGGTTGACAACCGCACTAATTCATGAAACTGCAGGCTTGTTTCCAGTTGAAAGCGTAACACATCGCAAAAATATGTTGTAAAACGGCAAAATTGCAACTGAAATACATCTTTGAAAAATGAAAAAGTTTTTTTGCGCGAGCTTGTACTCGCGCATGCGCATAACATCGAAAACCGTCCATCACAATAATGTACGACAAGTTTGCACTTCGCTTTGTTCTCAAATACCCTTGTGTAAATAGCTAGCCGAGCGGGATATGAACTCTCACCCCGAGCTTACGCCCGGAACTACGTATAAGTATAACTGCACCACAGTGAAAAAACCTGCATGTGTCTGATAAAAGGACCCATGTTTGTAAAAATGAGATGGCACTACCTCAATGGCGACTATTAAATGCGGGTTTAAAGGAAAAACATTACTGCAGAAATCTATCTCGTAATTGAATTGCAAAATTCCGAAAAGCAAAATTTTAGAAATTTTAGCTGTTTGTCGAACAAGTTGTGATAAACTATTGTTGTACACATAATAAATTGAGATTTTGCAATGATTACAACTAAATTGATTGGCATTGGATTGGGAAGAATCGTTCTAAACACTTTACATATAAAGGCATTAGAGTCAGCACATGACAAAACGAAGTCAACATGTATAATGATGTAAATAATTTGAATTTCGGATTAACATAAAACTACATACTATCAATTACTGAATGCAAATTTGTCAAAAATCTAGGCCTATACATGAATTGAGATACGTACGTACAGTATACCCAAATTATATAATATGCGAACATTTATTATACCGATCAAACTAACTCGGCTTGAACGTGCCAAGTCGTTACTATATATACACCGTTCCACTGCATATTTTCAATTTTTTCACCGTTCCACTGCATATTTTCAATTTTATTTTCAACTTGCTTTTCTTGTCAAAAATAACTATTCGTACACTCTACGGGACGATCTAATTCCAAAAGATCTTGAAGCAATCTGTATTGAATTAACGCTACGTATG
>CACRXK020018129.1:0-10146 GCA_902702795.2 Paramuricea clavata
CGACTTTCACCTCTGAGATGGTGGCTTGGATTCTCGCTACGGACTCGTCTGAAAAGAGTCAGTTAACGTTCCGCCGAAAGTCGTGGGTTTTTGTCCGGGTGCTCCGGTTTCCTCCCACAGGGGAAGTTGACAGGATGGGTTTCCTCCCACAGGGAAAGTTGACAGGATGGGTTTCCTCCCACAGGGGAAGTTGACAGGATGGGTTTCCTCCCACAGGGGAAGTTGACAGGATGGGTTTCCTCCCACAGGGAAAGTTGACAGGGTGGGTTTCCTCCCACAGGGAAAGTTGACAGGGTGGGTTTCCTCCCACAGGGAAAGTTGACAGGATGGGTTTCCTCCCACAGGGAAAGTTGACAGGGTGGGTTTCCTCCCACAGGGGAAGTTGACAGGGTGGGTATATAAGGATAAACACGCACAGTGGCGTAGCCAGCCCGACGATCTAGTACCGCTATGCAAATATTGCCAGGTTTATAACCTATCGACACAATAAATCCCAAAGGAAGAAATAATGATGAGTTGAAATTCGCATAGCGGGACTAAATCGTTGGGCTGGCTACGCCACTGAACTTGCACAGTTAAGAAAATAATATCACAATTATTTTATGAAGATAAAATAGTCTGGGCTGAGCCTGTAATTAGGTAAGCGTATGATACTTATAAACGTATAAAGCGCATTTGATGATATCCACATGTAAATTTGCGCAAAATAAATGTTAATGTTAATATGCCTTCCTTACATATGCAAACTGAGGACATAATGGGCCTAAAAGCACAGGTGTGCGCCACAACGATAAAACTATAGGGAGCCACCTTAATAATATACATTCTTAACATTTGCATTTGTACAGTGAAGACGGGACCTTTCAATGGCATCAAGATACCCAAGGCATGTTATGAACCAGTCGATACCGAATATTTTTTTCTTTGACAAGATAATTTCGTTTATAAGTGTACGGTCCTTGAATAATCAAATAGAAATTCAAAATAAATTACAACGTCAAAAGTACAAATAAGATTACAAATAGATTCAGAGGAGAATCTTTTGTATGTTACGTAACACGCGCTCAAATTAAACTAAATGAAAATACTTTTCCACTTGGCTATGTCTATATTAACTTTTTAAACTTTTATACATTTCTCGAGCGGCAAACAAACTTAGTATTTTTCTGAATACTTAGTATTTTTTTCTGTAAATAATCCTAAAATGAAGAGATTTTAGACAAAGCCGGCGAGAGGGGGCAGGGGGGGGGGGCAAAATAGCCGGGGCACGGAATGTTCAAAGGGGCCCGGAAATCTCGGTTAAATCTTTGTATCGTTTATCAACGCTTTATGTTTCTCCTAAATGAAATACGCCTACTTGCACACTATCCGCTGATCGTCGTGATCGATCGTGAAATGTGAAAATAACGATTTTTCGATCGTTTCTTTCTGAAAAAAAAGTTAGCGAAACATCGTTTACATCGAGTCTTTATTAGTTATAAGATGAAATGAGGTATTTACCTGTATTGAACAAACTTATTACGTCCATCCGCTGGTACGGTAACATGCATGCACGCAACACGTGCTATCGCCACCGAAATTCTGCGGCGATTTCTTGCAAGTAATTTGCTAGCTGGCGATTCTCTCATTGACTACGATTAAAAAATAGACTTTGGTGTGGCCATCAGCGTCATGAGTCAAGAGGGACAGGGGACCCGTGTTAACCAATTTGTCCCGGGGCCCGTGGTTGCCTTTCGCCGGCCTTGATTTTAGATGGTACTCCAAAGAGAAAATGATGTCTGAAGTTCTGTAAGTTTTGCTTATATTGCTATACAAATATGGCGTCAATTTTAGAGCAACAATTGAGATTGTATGTAAATTGGCAATATTTAACTATTATTTTATGTTTCTCAACAGCCAGATACATTTAAAAAGGTTGCTAACTATGTAAACTACAAAATAAAGCTAAAACAAACTAATTTTGAGAGGAACACTAAAACGATTTCAATTAGTTTTTGAACACATTTCATCGGAAAATACGCGGAGATTGAAAAAGTCGAATTAACTCGAACTCCCAAGGGAAGTGAAAAATTGTTCTAATTAGCGGGCGTTCGAGTTAACAGGGTCGCAGTTTGCATGGGCGTACCGGATGGAAAAAATCAGGGGCGCGGAAAGAATTTGCCCGACTTTTCGGGATTGTGCCCCACTAGTACCTAAAAAAAATTTTCCGGAAAAATTATTTCGGCGACCTCCCCCCCACGCCAAAAACATTTCGGTCAGTGTACCATTTTAGGGGTCAAAAAATTTTCCGTACATACCAAAATTTTTCGGAACATCACACAAATTTTCAAAAAAAACAAAATTTGCAACAAAATTGACTGAAATTTCGACTAAATTTACATAATTTGTCCCAATTTTTTTTATTACAAACCAAAATTGCCCGACTGTTGATCGAATATTGCCCGACTGCCCAAAAAACTGGGGGGGGGGGCTACCGCCCACCCCCGCCCCCCCCCGTCCTGTACGCCTATGGCAGTTTGATTTCGTTTAATCCCGGCGCACACTACAGCTATGTGCTTAGCAAAATGTCATTCGTGACTGTTGGCGTAAGGAGATACAATCTTTGCCAGAAACTATGGACCAGCTGCTGTAATTTCATATAATTCCAAAAGAATAGCGCCCCCGTTCCCCCAGTTCAATGTTGGGCCAACAAAAATCTGATGTCTGGATGCGCGGCGCCAACATTGAAACGGGTGGGGGGGGGGAGGGAGGGTGGAAAATATGTATCAGGAAATGGTATATTACAACCGAATGCATGTGAAAACTAGATTGTCCCAATCTATATTGTCAAAGATTGTCTGTTGAAGTAATGCCATTACTCTTAAACTTAACTTAATTCAACTTGTAGACATCATCAAGCTGTGTACGCAGTTATATTTTCACAATTTCTTCACCTCTGTTAGGTCCTTTAGCAATTTCGTTGCACACGGATAATTTTCGTGTACTGTGTTATACAATGTTTGCGTATGCGTGTGTTAGGAAATAGCTAAAATCCGGCTGCAAAATCGCGTATATTTAAAATCAGATTTAAAGTCTTGTAATGCCACATTTTAGTCACAATTCATTGAATTCCATGCATGGTAACGGTATTGGGACTCTATTTAAAGAAAATTGACAACTGAGCCATCTTGTTAGCATAACTAAGCGCGTATATGTGACAATGAGATGAATATAGAAACGAATCTCACCACGAATCTCACCAAAAAAGCCATAAAAGCCTTAATAGCAGACAATGTCAAACAAATTCCCCGTAGTCATTTAAAGTCCAACATATTTTACAAGATAGCACGATTTTACAAGTTTTCGTAAGGAACTCACTAAGATAGAATGATTTTCTAGCAACGATTCTCACTTTAAGTTCTTTGAATGTTAGCATGGCGATAAAATATAATTGTTTTTGTTTGTGGAAACACCACGTAAATTTATTACTGCAAAGCTTTCGATCCGTAAGCCCGGATTCTCACTTTGTGTCCTAAAATAGCCAATGAGATATAGATTTATTTACAGTTTTGTAGTGAGCTTCGTTCAAAAACGAACTTAAAAAGGGATATCTGCAAGGTTAACCGATCGTAATTAAGGATACTGGTTTCTTGTTCCCATATGGATGTAAAATGTTAGATAAGTAAAATTTATAGTAACGCGAATCAGCGTTTTAGACCGAGAATCGTTAGGGAAGCCTCACATATCGATTTTGTCCATGAGAAACGTCATATGTTCGTTTCTCTTGAGACCCCCCCCCCCACCCTCCCTTAGAAACGTCACACATAGTTATCGATATTTTGTTCAATATAGTACACATAAGGTAATTTTCTAATATTTTTTCGGTCGGCTATTGGCGATGCTTCCGCGAGGAATATGTCATCTTCTGCTGACATACTCTTTTTTTATTAATATATATGTGAACTTCAAAATTTCCAACGTTTCTCAAAACAACTTTTTTTCCATGAAATATAGCGCGTATTTCTTGAAATTTGAGTGTTTTCAAATGCAAAGAAGGCGTAATAATATAAATGTATAGGTATAGAACAGGTATGGTATTACGAATATAGACTGCTGTTTGTATCAAATTGTTTTCTTTTTATACTCTGCAAAGATAAAAACTATCGATTTTTTCCATGATGTTTACAGAGAAACGTCACAGCTGCCAACCCCCCCCCACCCCCAAACGAACATATGACGTTTCTCGTGGAAAAAATCGATATGTGAGGCTTGCCTTCGTGAGCATCGTGTAATTTGAGACGTATGAAATTTGACTACTGTCTGCTTTATGAACTGTGCTGTAAATCTTATACTGCAAATGAATTTTAGCTTGGAAATGGCCCCAGTTCTCAAGTATAAGTTGCAAAAGGCGAAAACAATGCATATTTATTTGTCTTTTCCCGCAGTTTGATATGTTGTGAGATGAGATTTAAACCTACTCGACTCACAAACAGATTATTTCTGAATAGTTCGGTTCCAGGTTCGTCGTAATTATGGCCTTTTGCATCATTCCAAAGACAGCATGTAACTTTTGAGTAAATTTCCGCGGATTTTTCAAAAGGAAGATAGCGATGATGATATTAGACGTGAATATAAACGTGCTTATTAAGCATTATAGCTAGTAGCACACGTACCTATATTGGTATATACAGTGTTAAAAGTAACCCCTCCCCCCGGAATGGATGGATAGTATCTAAACTACCAAAACTTTGCCCACATATGCTTTGCTACTGGAATATATGTTATTTAGCGGTATAAACTTAGAACTAAAACGTTTAAATACCAATTTCCAAACACCATTGATCACCACCAAGACTGTAGCTCTCGTGTGCGGGCGATTTACGAACGACTTTTGTCATTCGTGCCACTTACGCCAAATATCTAACATGTTTGATAATTTCTGCCTCGCGTGCCAAAATCTTTCCGTGTGCGGCGAACGAAAGCTATCTGCTGACGGATTGTCGTAACAGCGCATGCGTAGTATACGAAAGTAAACATCCAAGATGGCGGCGCAAAATAAATTGCTGGTTGAGGCAATTTTAGAAGACAAACTTGTCGTGATAATGCTGTTCCAACAACTTGTCTACAAGCTTGCTTTTGGAACAGCATTGACACAACTTGTTAACAAGCTTGCTACAAGCCCGTTGAGAACATATCTTGTAGACAAGTTATTGGAACAGCATTATCACGACAAGTTTGTCCTCTAAAATTGCCTCAGCCAGCAATTTATTTTGCGCCGCCATCTTGGATGTTGAATCCGTAAGCAGATAGCTTTCGTTCGCCGCACACAGAAAGATTTTGACACGCAAGGCAGAAATTATCAAACATGTTAGATATTTGGCGTAAGTGGCACGAATGACAAAAGTCGTTCTTAAATCGCCCGCACACGAGAGCCATCTCCTTACGCCAACAGTCACGAATGACATTTTGCTAAGCACATAGCTCTAGTGTGCGCCGGCCTTTATCATGATGTTAATAATTAATAAGGTATACGTTTGTATTCTAAAAGCACACTCACACTTGAGTGGCATTCCAGTGAGGAGCACTCAAGTGGGTTCAAGTGTGAGTTTGAGTGGAGTGAAAGTGGATTAATTGTTGTATTCATTGAGCGAACACTCACACTCGAAAAATGTTGCTTGATTTGTATTCACCAAGCGCACTCAACTGTCACTTACCGGTGTTGCACTCGCCTTTGTTATTAATGAGTACGGAGGAAAGACGTATATTTTGACATATTAGTACATTACACATAAAGTACAGACGTGCAAGTTTCCCAACCCAAGCAGTATTTTTCAGAAATGGAGAAGTCAATCATATCATCAGATAATTATGCCGGTATTCTAAAAGCCCACTCACGCTCACACTCAAAGAGTGGAGGTTCAATCTGAGCTTTCCTTGAGTGTCATGCAATGCTGTCTTTGAATAGCTGGAGGGTGAGTAGTCACAGAGTAAGGTACGATACTAACTCTTTAGCTATTCAAAAACAGCATTGCATGACACTCAAGGGAAGCTCAGATTGAACCTCCACTCTTTGAGTCTGAGCATAAGTGAGCTTTTAGAATACAGGCCTTTGTTGCTAAGCACGAGGATGTCCTTGAGAATAAAAGGAATAATTACAAAATGATTAAACAAAAAAATAGCGCTTGGAAAACGTTAACAGAAGAGTTTAATTCGCAGGTGGGTGCAGGTAAGCGTGATTCTAAACAAATAAATAAATGCTGGGAAAATATCAAGTGTCGAGCAAGTCTCGAGCAATATATCGTCAAACAAAAGAGAGAAGCTAAACTATAATGGTGGTGGTACGGTCTCACTGGAAGGAGACGAAGGAACAGAAGCCGTTGTTTCAATAATTTCAGATCAAATGACTAGCCTGGACAATGCTTTTGACGATGATAATTACGAAGCTGGTAAGAGATTTTGTGGTACCGAACGAATATACTGTAAACTGCTTGAACATTGATTTTGCGTTCTGCGTTTTCATCTCCTATAGGGTGACATTTTTATGTGCGTACAGTACGTCAATCATCCTAACAACGTTCGGAAATGTGCATATTCTCCAGAAGTCAAGTTTCATTTGTGGTAGCAAATCAGCCGCGAGAAATTGAATTTTAATTATTGTTTAATAATTCGACTTGCATACGGTTGAGATATGTCACAGAGATCTCCTCTACATGCCAGCTGAAACGTATACCAGTTGCATAATAACGTAATGTCAACAAAGCTTTATGTCCGCAGGAATTGGATTACCTCGTTCATTATGACCACATATAGCTGACCCTATTATGTTTAAGATCTCCCGAAAGCCATCCTTTGACCTTTGTTAATCTAAATCTGATTCAAAATTGCTCCTCGTACATTTCATAGTTGAAATTGTAAATTCTATCTCAGTTTCTATTATTGGGTGGAATATTGTCGAAATGTTGTAATCTGTTGAGCTATACATTCGCCATGTTGTTCCTCACTACTTCACATGAGTATGGTTCAAGGGAGGTATATAGTATACCCTACGCTCAAAGTTCACTTAAACTCGACTTCTATTTCGAGAGGGTGAGTGCCGTTAGTGAATGGTCCGAGGGCGAGTGTCGTTTCCCATTCATTGACAGTTATTACAGACTCGTTGAGTACTGAGTTACATGCACTTACTGAGAAAGAGGTGTCACTCTTTGAGTGTGAGTACTCTTTTAGAATACAGGTGATAGTCGTTTTATTTATTCTTCACAATTGTGAACCATTACGATGCACTCTTTAAATAACTTACAAAGTCTGTACTGCTGTTACATAATAAGTTAAACAGTCCCTATATATCAGCGTGTTTAACAGTACAATACCTACCAGCAGCACCTATATAAACGCACCGTTCAGCAATGATCGACGCAACTTCTTGAACCTTTTATCTCTTTATGGACTTGTATTACGTTTGTATGCATTGTATATACAGATTAAATTGTTGTTGTCTGAATAGAAATCTAGGCTTTCGACTTGTCAATGCTATGTTCTCACATTTTATGCTTTGCCGATCCACGTCTCAAAAGCCAGTTCAAGTTAACCGGGTAAATTTGAGCAAGCGAAAATGAAATTTCTTTGAGTTATAGCAAGGAGTTCGAGTTAAGCGAGTTCGAGTGAACCGAAGTAAACATTAAATGACTGTAAAATTTAGGTCAAATCCAGGGGAAACGAATTGGATTTCGTTCGAGTGAGAGGGGAGTTCGAGTTAAGCGAGTTTCTACTGTGATAAATTTACAATTGTTTTTGACAGGGATAATTTTAGGATCATTCTTCTACGGCTATATTTTCACTCAACTGCCTGGAGGCTGGATAGCTGCAAAGTATGGCACTAAACGAATTTATTATTTTGGTGTGTTTTGGACGACCGCCTTGACGCTACTAACACCCTTGGCTGCAAGGTTTTGCCTCTGTATATTCGTTGGAAGCACTTCGAATTTTGGAAGGGGTGTGTAAGGTACGTGTGTCAAGCCGAAGTTCGATTATTTTACAGTACATAAAAGATTTGTGAAAATGTTAGGATTTATGGCATCTCATGAACTCGATAGAACTAATTGTGAAAGGTTTTGTAGGATTAATTTCACAGGATTAATTACCTGAGTACACGTACTTACTACACCAACACAGAAAAATTCATGATTATTAGACTACATTGATTTTCGAAGGAACTAGACTCGGTTCCGAAATATCGCGGCATACTCGAACCGACCTGACCGCGTAG
This sequence comes from Paramuricea clavata, assembly GCA_902702795.2. Lineage (NCBI taxonomy): Eukaryota > Metazoa > Cnidaria > Anthozoa > Malacalcyonacea > Plexauridae > Paramuricea > Paramuricea clavata. Next base: position 8,243 of record CACRXK020018129.1, read on the forward strand.
CTCAGTTGGCAGAGCATTGGGCTAGTATTCCAAAGGTCGTAGGTTCGATTCCTGGACAGGCATATTTTCAAGCTTGCCCGGTGTGGATATACACTCATAATAACATCACAAACATCATATTCACCTGAGTACACTACACCAACACAGAAAAATTCATGATTATTAGATTATATTTGGTCTGAGGCAGATCATTAATGAGCTATGGACTAATAGCGGCTGCTCAAGCGCCATTTGTAAGCTCAAAGTCTACTTCGGTCTGCTTCACGTCAGTCCGGTTCTATCTATCTATTCATAATGTAACCAGTCACTGAAAATCCCTGATAGGGAGTGTGCTGCGAAATATCTGTATCTGTATTATATAGATATCGAAGGAACTAGACTCGGTTCCAAAATATCTCATACTCGAACCGACCTGACCGCGTAGCTCAGTAGACAGAGCATTGGGCTAGTATTCCAAAGGTCGTAGGTTCGATTCTCACCGTGGTCAGGCATATTTTGCAAGCTTACCCGGTGTGGATATACACTCAGAGTAAAATCACAAGCATTACACAGGATTAATTACACAGGATTTCTCAGGATTTGGGGAATCTTCACTCGATATAACTGATTGTAGAAGGATTTTGTGGATGGAAATTTCGAATGTGAATTTTATAAATTTATTAGACCTAATCAGGAGCAGTTGCGAGAAATGCAACTATATAGGTTCTCATGCAGGCAGGGATCGTACCTGCGGCCCTTCGATTCCGGTGCAGCCCTAGTCTAACTAACTGAGCTACAGAGGACAGTTGTCAATTGCAAGCTCTAATCACAATTTTGCTAATTTCTAATCCAATTTTCATCCAAATTTCACTTAATTTAATCAATATGATATGTTGCAATGTCCATTAATGCCAGACTTTTTCGTATTAATACGTTGGATACACACATACAAACGGGGCCGTAGTGAAGGAGATAAAGAAGGGCGGGGTGTAATATCGCCGACAACATTTCATTCGCTATAACTAATTAATAAGAAAATTTTTTTCACGACAAACAAAAATTTTACCGGACATAGCATAATTTTTCCGGACATACAAAAAATTTTCCCGAAATATCATAATTTGTTAGCTTTTTCCGTAATTTTGGTGAATTTAGCTAAATTTTTGCTAAAACTATTCCAACCACTCTAAAATTTTCGCTGCTTACGGAAATGATTTTAGGTCGTGGGCTTTTGGCCAAAATTATTTCGCTTCGTGGCACCCGTGTGGGAAATACTTGGTTTGGGGTTTATTTGAAAGGCATATAGGTACATCACTACCAAAAAAAGTTCCCAAGCAAAAAAGTTGCCCAATCCCGAGAAAATGGTTGATCAATGATTATCCTGATTGATCAATGACTTGCATTATTGGAAAGCGTACAAAATATCGCATATAAGACTTTTAAACAGTTTTTTGATTTTTGAAATAGTCTTTGAGTTATTGCTGTTTTAAATGTGAAAATTGGACCAAAATGTCGTAATAAGGACTGGGTACTAGGTCAAAAACGCGTTTTTGACAGCGTATAACTTGAAAACAATTTTAGATATAAAAAAACTGTTTAAATGTCTCATATGTCGGTTTTTGTAAGCTTTCTGAAAATGCAAGTAATTTTTGTTGTAATTGAATACAATTATATAGAGGATAAACACTGTATACAATTTAATAGAGAATAATCACTGATCACCCATTTTCTCGGTGTTGGGCAAGTTTTTTGCTTGGGAACTTTTTGTGGTAATTAAGCATCTATGGTTCTATGAATTGAACAACAGAAAATCTATTTCCCAGGTGGATGCCACGAAATTGCAGCCCACGGCCTATTTGTCGATAAAACCTTTATTTTGCCGAAAAGACGTTTTCAGGGGGATGTCACCCCCCCCCCCCCCCCCC
>CACRXK020018131.1:0-10144 GCA_902702795.2 Paramuricea clavata
AAGGATTCAAAACTAAATGTTTTCTGAGATTAAAAGATGTAAACTTTTTAATTTTTTAAGTATATTGAGTGTATTAGAGCAAGACTTTGCCAAATTTTTAATATTTTAATATTTTGCATATATGTATATATACTAATTTATATCCATAGGCTAAATTTGAAGGCCACAGGTTTCTCAGCTTTGCTGCCGTTATATGTGCAACCCTCGTAAAAAATAAAGTTAATTATGATGAAAGTGTTTATTTATTAACGAGTCGATGATACTAGCAACACGATTGCTGCATGATGTGGAGATGAAATTAATATCTAACCGATCTAAATAGATCTTCAACTAATATTACTTTCCTCGTATACAACACTAATTTACGTACATTACGTTAATTCGTTGTTAATATGATTTATTCATTCAAAGTAAACTTAGCGTAGGCCTAAATTTGTCAAGTTCTCGAAAGTTTTAACATCTTTGGTTTATCCTATGTGCATGATTGTTCAGCGAATTCTTCAATTGATTTCATCTCTAAGTTATCTGTTCGTGTTGTAGGTGAATTTGCATGGGAATAACTTTAGGAAACATGATATTGTTCACTCCGTAATATGATAAGTAGAAAATGTTCTCGAATCTCGAGTGTGTATTTCATAATTGCCATACCCAGCGTAAGCAGAAAGATAAAATCTGTCGCGGCTGGGTCTTGAACCCGCGACCTTCGAATTACTAGAACGACGCTCTACCAAATGAGCTACACGGTCAGACGGATTTAAGAATGGAAATTATGAACTATATACTGAATGCCATAAACATATACTCGTTTATAATAACTTTATATACTTTATATTAATTCAGCATCGAACCATAGCCTACTAGTTCTGCAAGTGTTATGTTATGTTGTGTTATTGTTCACTCCGTAATACGATAAGTAGAAAATGTTCTCGAGTGTGTATTTCATGCATAATTTCCGTACCCAGCGTAAGCAGAAAGATAAAGTGTTAAGTCTGTCTGTAACTCAGTTGGCAGAGCGCCGATCTAGTAATTCGAAGGTCGCGGGTTCAAGACCCAGCCGCGACAGACTTTATCTTTCTGCTTACGCTGGGTATGGAAATTATGAAATACACACTCGAGAACATTTTCTACTTATCATATTACGCAGTGAACAATGCATGCAGTTTTCGATATATAGTAACTACGGAATCTTCGACTTTATGAAAACAATTTATTTTGAACAATTATTGTTAATTATGAACATTCTAGTTAAATATTTTTTGTTGAACTGTTAGTGTTAATGTTAAATGTATGATTATATATAATTGATTACACTAGGGGCCTTAAACAAAAGCCTGATGGTTTCTAGTAGGCCTCTAGCCCTCATGCAATTGTAAATAATATTAATTAATAATCAATGTTAAATTTGGGCGAAATAATTAAATAAATAATTAAATAAAAAAGTATGAAATACACACTCGAGAACATTTTCTACTTATCATATTACGGAGTGAACAATAACACAACATAACATAACACTTGCAGAACTAGTATGGTTCGATGCTGAATTAATATAAACGAGTATATGTTTATGACATTCAGTATATAGTTCATAATTTCCAGTCTTAAATCCGTCTGACCGTGTAGCTCAGTTGGTAGAGCGTCGATCTAGTAATTCGAAGGTCGCGGGTTCAAGATCCAGCCGCGGCAGACTTTATCTTTCTGCTTACGCTGGAGTATGGAAATTATGAAATACACACTCGAGAACATAATTTTTTGGGAATAACATGTACTTTTGTAGATACACACCTATGTCCACAACTTACTTGTATCACTTGTTTGTTAAAAATCTCCTTGTCCTTTGTATGTAGCTAATTTGTTTCCAGTTCGCGAAACTTTACGACCAACGTATGAACAGCAAGCGCGTCTTCCCTGTTGGTGATCCTTAAACGGCAGACTGCATGGAAACACGCCCTGGCATGTTCTGTGTTTGTATGCTATTTATATACGCTCATGGGTGCAGTGTATTATTGATCCACTTAATGCTGGACAGGAAACTGATTATACACTGGGTGGATCAAAGTAAAGCCTAAAGGTCATTGAGATTTATTGATTGACACGCAGATTTATACTTTTCTTCGAATTTTGAGGTCATTATATATAGCTATCCAGTAATAACCAATAATACCTATATTATTCAGAGAGAAAATGGCCAGATATGATCCGATATTCCAAAATTAATTGCCGGTCGAAATAGTATCTAGGAAACATTCAAAAGAGATATATAAGCCCCTCGTGCAAAGTTACAAAATCGAAACTACGTTTTCTATTTCCGTTTCCTCTAGGAACTAAACAATAACTTCTGAGAAAACATCATACACTGAAAACTAACACTGAGTTATGCGTCGAAACATGATAATCATCAGTATCTAGACTCTCCTGGTTGTGCTGATCATCGATACTAACCATCGATTCGATACTATATAACCTAAATCGGGAACGCAATCCCCAAACTGCATTTTATGGTATATTACAATATGTATATATATACAAATATTTCGTGCAACGTAAAGCCTGGTTTCCATATGATCGTATTGGTCGTGAAGATTGAGTCACTATATCTTTCTCATCAGCCGAAATACAACATTTAAGAACTGAAAATACGCGGAGTGATTACAACTAGAGAATACTTATGATTTATATGTGGTTTACAGGTATAAACTATTATAAACTGGCCGTTGAGAAAGATCGTGACTCTATTTTTACGACCATTACGATCATATGGAAACCAGGCTTACAAAAGCGCATCTTCCCTGTTTGGTGATCCTTAATTAAGCGGCAGACTGCAAACACGCCTTGGCATGTTCTGTGTATATGTATTTTATTATTATTATTATTAGTTTTATTTACGCACAAATAATATTTACAAGTTGAATATTTAAGAATATATAAACGGGCTATAGAGACCTCTGAAAATCCTGTTGGACTTTTAAGACAAGGCCCCTATAGTTTTAGTGTTCAGTAATATAAAAATAGATTATGTACATAAGGACAATTTGCAATGAAAAACACAAAGTATTTACAAACAAATATGGAAAATGTTTAAGAAATATTTAGTAATTACAGAATACTGTCATTAATATTTCTGAAATATTTACATCAACTAGACATCAAGTAATATGATTTTGCAGTTTTCTTAAAAGAAAAATACGATTTAATATTTTTAATTTCTTCATCAAGGCAATTCCATATAGAAACTCCTTTAGAAACTATGTATGCTATTTATATACGCTCATGGGTGCAGTGTATTGTTGATCCACTCAATGCTGTGACAGGAAACTGATTATACACTGGGTGGATCAAAGTAAAGGTCATTGAAAGTTATTTGCATAAGTTATTGTATATTTACATGCAGATTTATACTTTTCTTCGAATTTTGAGGTCATTATAACTATCCAGTAAGGCCTGTTATACACGTCGAATTTTGGTTGCGTCGAATTAAGCTCATTAAGCTTCATTATCTATCGTTTGAATTGTATTCGACGCGACCAAAATTCGACGTATAAAACAGGCCTTATATCCAATAATACCTATATTATTCAGCGACAAAATGGACAAATATGACCCGTTATAACAAAATATAATTGCCGGTCGAAATCGTATTTTCTATACATGTACTTCCTATCTAAGAAACATTCAAAAGCGAGTGCTTTGCAAACGTTTGGCTTAAATTACTCTGTGATAAACATTTTCGTAAAATGTTCTTAACCAGTATAGTTGAACGGGGTGGGACGGGTTATGAAACACAGACTGGGTATAAAATACACAGTGGGGATAAAATGCTGACTCGATTATTAAAATGCTGAGTGATATTTTATGAAAGCGAAGCAGAAGTCAGGTGATTGCTCTCCTTTGAAAACGATCGCCACCCGGAAGGGCGATCACCTCACGGGTCTTTTGTAACGATGAGAACAATTAGACAGCGATATACAGGGTGTCTCAAAAAAAACCCAAAATCATTGAAATTGACGTATTGTTCGATATTCAATGCCCTAGCACTAAGTTAATCCCACGAGTGCATAAAAGATTGACATAACTGCTATAATGAATGGTAATACTCAGCGTAAACTTGTTATGTCAGGCATAAAGTACTAAACCCACGAATTCATATTACGCATATTACAATTTACGAAGCATTTTTAAATTCCCATGAGCAAACAAACGTTCACTTTACAAAGATATTTTAATTTTTTAAAACAAATTAATCACCCTGTCAAAATCCTTTGTGTTACGGCATTGAAATTCGAACAATACGTTATTTCAATGATTTTGGGTTTTTTTGAGACACCCTGTACAGTGTGTATAAAAAAAAACTGAACCCTTTCAAATTCAAATTAGCTATAACCTATTGCAGTAATTTGACAGCTCTAATTGCTTTAAATTAATGGTTGGATAAGAACACTAGGTCTTGTACTCATGGGACAAAACTCAAAGAAATAAAAATTAGAAAATTTAAAAGAAATACAGTATTCCTTGTGTTCTTACCCAACCATTAATTCAAGGCAATTAGAGCTGTCAAATTACTACAATACGTTATAGCTAATTTGAATTTGAAAGGGTTCAGGGGTTTTTTATACACCCTGTGTACGGTAGATGCGAAGTACTTATTAATATCGTTTTTTAAACCAATAGCTTACAATATCAAATACTTTACACACGTCACAAATAAGCCCCTCAAAGTTACAAAATCGAAACCACGTTTTCTTGTTTCGAAACCACGTTTTCTTATTGTTTAGTCAAACAATTACTTCTGGGAAAACATCATACACATTCAGCACACTAACTTTGAATGACCTTTACTTTGATCCGCCCTGACTATATATAGGGTTTACTGAGTTAGAGTAATAGATTTTCCGACACCAGTCTGCAGTCTGCGTTTATGGGTTTTGAGTTTGCTATAGATTTACTGTTTTCGCGTCAATAAAGTTGTTTTTATTTTTCCGATATATCAGGTTTGATTTTTATTATTGCGAACGTACAAAAATGGCTAAATATGTTATGCTATCCAATTAAATAATGCCCGATGATTTCCATGCTCCCTCCCACTTGGAGAACTTCAATAAAAGCATCGCAAGTTCTCTGCAAACTTCATTACCTTGCAGTTTCATCACCTTGTTACTTGCAAATGTAAATTAGGGATAAATTGCTGAAGGGGAAGAACAGGGGATATATTTCAATTTCAGCGATGTACTCTAGTATGGTAGTCACGTCTGTCACGATATACGACGATAATAATCAAGTAACAGCAATACAATTAACATTACACTATGAATTTTTAAACCAATAACTTGCAACATCGACTCATACCGCCGCCTTAAAAAACCCCAAAGTTACAAATTCGAAACCACGTCGATCGAAACAGATTTTCTACTTCCTAGGAATTTCCATCTTCGAAAATTCCTGGTATTCGATATCGTTACGGTACTTCCATTTTGCTACAAACTAAAATCTGTTCTGCGAAAGTACGAATTTTGCTGAACAGTCAAAAATACTAAAAAAGTCTGCATTATATATACCCATGCAGTCAAACCCAGTCTGCATTCTATATCTAGTACATACCCAGGCTAAGCAATCTACAGATTATGCTGACCGATTTTAACAGTTGCTCAACGCGAAATAACAATTTTGTTTAAGACATTATATATTCATTTGTTAACTTTGAAACCTTTAATTGTAAACAAGTATATTATCAATAAAATAAATCTTTTTGATAAAATTTCTATGGCGAAGGTATATGATCAACACGAAAAGAATCACATACTAGTATGAGACCAACCGAATTCGAACAAAATTAATTCCATAAAGACACAAAAACATTCGAAAATATTGGACTGCACCGCAAACAACACTAAAATTGCACAAAATTGTATTTTAAATTAAAAGCGATACTTGGTAACAATAAGTCATTTTATTAGCATGTTACTGTCGATGCAATGGAAGTGTTGATAAAATATTGCATGAATTCATTTCCTCAAGTTGATCAATTCATACGAATTCAAATTTCTTTTTACTTCCTGTGCGTTTCCTATTGGTCAATCGGTTCTGAAACGAAATCTAATTGGCTCATCCAAAAGTAACAGGAAGTTGATCAATTTTCTATCAAATGAATTGATCAACTTGAGGAAAGGAATTGGTGCAATATTTTATCAACACTTCCATTGCATCGACAGTAATTATAGTTGATAAAATACACTTTGCATTTATACCAATTCTATTTCAAGCATCTAGACCTCTATGAAAGTAGCCTGTGTTTCACGTCTTGTTGTCGTGTTTTGTGTATGTTATTATATGTACATGCAGTTAGTAAATTCACGGTGGTGTACGTATAATCATTGACATACTTAATGCCCATATGGTGTGACACGACACTGATTTTGCTGGGTGAATCAAAGTAAAATTAGTCATTGAACTGAGTTAGCAATTAAGTTATCATGCTTTGGGTATTTTTATACAAACAAATGGATTATCGGCAAAATAAATTTGATTGATAAAATTTCTATGAATACAATATAAATCAAAGACAATTTAAGAGTGAAGGTATGATCACACAAAGCAACAATTGCATATTGCTATAGACACACATTTACATACTAAAATAATTTTAACAAATTAGACTGTATGCAAACACCATTAATAAAAGTGAAGAAAACGGGTTTTAAGAATGGCAATGGAGCACAGTTTCTTCACGTTCGGACAAGTTTTGTAAGTATATAAAGATTAAGTTTGAGTAAACAAGTAATAGAAAAAAAAACTGAAACCATGCATGTGGTTAATTAAAAGGACGTTTTGTCCCACCCTTTCTTGGAATTTTGAGTGCATGCATGTGTAAATAATATAGGCAGACTTATAAATAGGATACGTTCGTCGGAAAACTCGTAGGCCTATATTATCTGCGAACACAGTTTTGGAAAGTGGTGCATTTAAAGATGAGTTGCTTTAGTGAAAAAGGTCAAAGCTCAAAAGCAGAACGTAAAGAGGTATGAATAAATAGAAACTGCAACTGGGATAAAACTACGTTCTAACGTTCACGGGAACTGTGAATATGGAACCAATACTCAAATTTGCAAGAAGATTTGTTCTTGTGGTAACTAATACCCGGCATGGAAAGCGGATGAATTCCGACACATATCCCAGCGGGCAAAATGACGTTTATCCAACGTTGAATCAACGTTGGAAATGACCTTTCAGACGTTGGATAGACGTTCAAAAAGGGTTGACTATGCAAATTGGATCGACGTTACTGTTTCGACGTTGAAACAACGTTGAAATTAGGTTGCCAATCTCGTCAACCATAATTCAACGTTGAATCCACGTTAAAACAACGTTGAGATTGGTTCACAAATCGACGTCGTACATTTAACCATGAATGAACGTTAATTCAACGTCTGTTGGCTGCTTTTGAACCAACGTTTGTAAAACAACGTCAGAGCAACATAGATATTAGGTTGTCGACGTTGCAACCTTTTTTCTACCAAATTTCAACGTTGAAACAACGTCGTGTGCCCGGTGGGATCACTGATCTAATAGTAGACTGGATATAGCTTCTCTAGGTGTGAAAAGTGAAGCCAAATTATATATGCGAAAATCACTTCCGGGGACCACGGAGTGATACAAATTACTATAGAAATGTATGGCGAACAACGTGAACCAAGGTGAATTTTCCCGAATTTGAGATACTTTGCGAAGTTTTACCAAGCTGATCGCTCCAACGTGGGTAAAAGATGTTATGTTAATGCTTTTAAAACGAAAATTATCCAGATTGCCCTAAAATATCGTCAGTTTTGTTCGTTCAAAGTTGTCCATGCGGGAATAATATTTTATCGCCACAGTGGTATGACAGCACAATTTCTGGTTTGCTTTCCAATTACGGAGGCAGAATATTATCAAGCAAACTTTTAAGGGGAAGTAATTAGTTCATTTATCATTTATGTTTAACCTTGATCGACCAGAAGGTTTCAAACTTTCAATTATCCATCGTAATAAGCCTTTTTACAAAATATATATACAGTAGTCAGTATTTGTCTTTAATAGTTCTAAAGATATATAATATAAAATATATTTGTACTTTTAGTACTTGTTTTTATTTGTTATTCTGTTAAACTGGAAGACAATCTTAATGAAGCTTTCTGTAGTAAGAGTGAATCTACTTTTATATTGCAGTTGAATTTTGAACTTTCAGTTGCAGAGTGTATATTGTATTTATAGTGCCTGCAGAGACTCCAGAGGTTGAGTGTATTGTTCATTAATTCTGATCATTTATATATAAACGTTTGTTATTGTAAAATATCCATTGGTGCTTTTCCACCAAACTCCCAGCATATACAGGGTATCCCAAAAAATGTCCCCTCTGTTGTTGGTTAATTACTGTGAGTAAAGCCTGGTTTCCATACGGTCATAACAGTCATAAAAATAGAGTCACAATTTTCTCAAAGGTCAGTATATAATAGTTTATACCTGTAAACCACATATAAATCATAAGTATTCACTAGTTATAATCACTCGATCTGCATATTTTCAGTTCTAAAATGTTGTATTTCGGCTGATGAGAAAGATTGTGACTCCAGGCTTTATAGTACTTAACCAACAACAGAGGGGACATTTTTTGGGATACCCTATACATGTGCCTGTGGGTTTATACACACCCCAAGCCCAGGGGTATTCAAAAAAGAAAGACTTGTTGCAGTTCAAATCAAGCCTTGATAAAATATTTTTTCTTCCTGGCAGCAGGCTGCCCAGACCAAAAATTTCCTGCCAATTTTTTTATAAATTTGAATTTTGGTTGTAATTCAATAACAGTGTCGTGTATTTAACAATTATTCTCTGAAGGCGAGGTGATTAGTCGGGAATATTCGCCGAGACGAAGATTTGACCGATCAACATGTAGGATTTGTTATGTTCACTTGTGCAAAGATACTAAAGTACCTTACTAATTAGTCATATAAAGAAAAATATAGGTTTACTAGAATTAGGAACATGAAGGAATTCTATGAAACAATATTTGAATTTTGTTTTCAGATTGTAAATCTGAATTTATATCAGTATTCATACACTATTCAATAATAGTAGTACGCCCTTGTTTTCCACATGTATCATAATCATGAATCATAATAACAGACAGTCGTATATATAGCATTGCCACATGATACAAATTTTTATGTTATGATTGTTGTATTTATGCTCTAATTGTGATGTTTGTTACTTTAATGCAAGCCCTGGGTACACGGTTGTGCTGATTTTTGAAATTTCTCGAGCTTCATTCTTGATATCTTGCTTTTCCTTAAAAATTTCCTGTGAGATTAAAAACATTTCCTGGCAGCATGCTGCCATGCTAGTGGACTTTCTCATGCCTTGGTTCAAATGTTGTGTTTTGTCACCTGGGGTTTCTTGACATTGTCGAAACAGCACAACTGGTCATGGAAACCATGCTTTTAAAGTATAGGCAATTAGAAACTTTTAAAAATTAGAGATAATTTCATCAATAATTGGCAAGGCCGCAACCTAAAAAAAGCATGTCATACTATATTTTATCTTCTATTGTCAGAATATCACACTGCCTATAGTTGCCTGACAATTTTACTTTGGTATCAATGAGTTGAGTCCATCAGTGGTTGAGGTTTATTATTTCAAATTAACTTTGAATATATTTTATATTTGTTCTTATATTTATACTCAATTAGATATTGAATGATAAATACACCCCACAGTTTAAAGCAATTATGCTGTTCTAATTCAAAATTGAACTTCACTATTAAAGTAGATTCACTCTACAGAAAGCTTCATTAAGGTTGCCTTCCAGTTTAACAGAATAACAAATAAAAAAGTACTAAAAGTACAAATATCTTTTATAGTACCAACTAAGACATGTCTATATATTTTGTAAAAAGGCTTAAGTAAGATGGATAATTGAAAGTTTGAAACCCTCTGGTCGATCAAGGTTAAACATAAATGATAAAATGAACTACTAACTTTCCTTTAAAAGTATGCTGGAGTATAGTAGATCATATTCTGCCTCCGTAATTGGAAAGCAAACTAGAAATTGTGTTGTCATACCACTGTGGCGATAAAATATTATTCCCGCATGGACAACTTTGAACGAACAAAACTGACG
>CACRXK020018132.1:0-10143 GCA_902702795.2 Paramuricea clavata
TCAATCTCGTTCCCCGAGCCTGCGATCCTTGGGAAGGAAACGAAGGCTCTGGGATAATCCATCTCAGAAATGAATATGATTGGTTGCTGGTATACAATGGAATGTTGCAATTTTGCAAAAATTAATTTTTAACCGTATATTTTTATATACAACATGGCGGCCGTTTAGGAGTGTACGAATATTGTTTTGGTTTTTCAGAGCTGTGCTATATACTAATACTACAAAGGAAATGCAAAGAAACGTATACTTAATGCGTATAATATCACAACAGTTAAATGGAGCGTGAAATCTTTACTCATATTTGTATTGTACAGGTTTTCTGTTGTTTTAATCTATACATAGTATAGAGTACTGATTACTGTCAGTACACTGTACACTGTACTATTTGACTATAATATCAAATATGTGCTATATTTTGCAAATAATATTTGTGTCAGAAATGGTTAATAACTTTTATTAATTTGTCTTTGTGTTATTTAATTGCGAAGAACTAGTTAATGACTAGTTTCAATAAATCCAATCTTGGGATTTACTGTTATATATTTTATTATTTAATGTATATACTGTGCTGTAAACTTTTCAAGTGCAGGAGTATGTAATACTCATTTTAACTTGTAGCATGTAAGCCTTCCCTATATGGGTGCATATGAATCTTTTGCTGTTATAATTTATTTATAGAAGAGTTCAAAAAACCTTTATTCTCTAAATAAACCACAATTTCACAGGCAGTGATATTAACTTGTATTCCAGTCTGCATACACCTAATGCACCTATCAATGTTAACTCCCAGAGGGGGGTCGGGCATATGTGGGGTATTTGATCATCAATTGCATCCCCACCCTGGGGATTTTGAATAGCATTTTGGCCCCGAGTTGGGGCAATTTGAACCGAATGAATGACTTTTATTAACATAGTATTTGCTGCAAAATGGTGGGGCATTTGACCAATATTTATTGCCCGACGGTGGGGCATTTCATTGAAAATTTGCTCTAAAAATCAAATGCCCCACCTGTGCCCGCCCCCCCCCCACCCCCCCTCCTCTGGGGCTTAACATTGATAGGTGCATACTGCATAGTACATATAATGAATTCTTGGGTTTCACTATGGCATTTTGCACGTTCTGTCATTGGTTCTGATGGGGGGTCAACCTAAAAAATAAATGTATTGATGCTTATGTTGTACTGGAGTGAGCAAATGATATGAAATTACATGTATTTGCTACCAAACGCAAGGCCAACACATACGGTGAAAAATTAATTCACTCTGATGACTGTGTCTCAATTTAGAGTTGACTACCCATCAAATTTATGAAGTCACATGAAACACAATAATATACAGTATAATATTACTGACAGCTAATTGTAGCATAAAGTATTTAATGATTTTAACTTATTGAGTAGCACAATATGCCAAATTGCCAATCCCTTTGTTAATCTTGTCCACACAGTAATTCAAAGAAGCCCTGCCCTTGTACGAGGTTGTATTAATTGGATTCTGTCCAAGAAAACATCATAAACCTTTTGATCCAGATGTTACAAAGTATGTATTTCAGATTGGGAGACCATATAAATATTTTTAATAAACTCGTATACTTTTTTTAAGGAATGTTCTATTCATATTAAATGACAGTGATCAGCCACCAAAACCAGAATTCATTTTCATCAGCTTCCTCCTGGTTATGACCCCCTGCAGGGAACCACCTAGGGTGCAGATATAATTTTGTGATGAATGATAAAAAATTGCCCAACATAAATGCCGAGCCATAGAAATATTTTTATTACCATGCATGGTCATGACAACTACCCTGTCAGTTTGATTGCAGTATCAAAACTTGTTATTTACACTATAAAACAACACATACCTACTCTGAGAAGGGGAGGGGCAACAAAAACTCGTATATTTCGATTTTTTCCCTTCCTTTCCAATTCAAATCATGCTGGCCATGAAAACAATTTCCATTTGCCAAATGCCTGACAATTTGGGCTAGCGACACCCCTGAATGCTACAATGATAGCAACCGCTATATCTTCAACCTTGAATGTCGTATTTAGTACAGTAGTTAGTTAATTAATGGCAGTAATCAACATGAAGTCAAGTACATTTCCGGCCATTGATGAGAAATTTTCTCCAGAACTACAGTGAAATAACAAAATAGGGTGCACTAAAGAGCATTGTGGCTTAATGATCTAATGAGATAATTAACCAAAGATAGGTAGACATGCAGATGGATAGCCTGCACACAGACTACAGTATATAATGACATATATATTATTATATAGTCTGTGTGCAGGTTAGCAGATGGACTGGTTAACCCATTCAAATACCAAGTCCAATACTTTCTCCTTGATGCGTTAATTAAACAGCTTAAAATAACAAAGTAGGGCAAACTGAGGCACATTGCAGCTTAACTTGCTCCAAGTCTATCATTACAAACTATAAATCTTTAATACTAATTCCTATCCAGACACAAAATTTGGTTATAATTCAATAATTTGAGAAGTGCTGTTGCATATAAGGGCAGTTAAAAAATATAACAAGGATTTGGTTTATAAACTGTTAATTTCTAGAGATGATATTAAACACAATACAAACATGGAATTCACTATATTCATATTTTTAATTATATGTTTTATAAGTCTAAATTCCTTTTAATATTCTCTGATATACAAATCTTCTGAAAACTTTAATATTATCAAGGTTCATAACCGACTTAATATTAGAATTGAGACTCTCTTCAGGTATTTTAATACTACAGTAGCAATTATTAAACACACACTATTGTAATTGTTTCTGTTCTTGAAAATTGCCCTTTCCACGCGCTCTTTCAACCATTAGAAACATAGTAGCGTTAAACGGCTAAATTATGCTGGAGGAACTACAAATGTCTCTACATTTAAAGCTTTTTTAAACTGACACAGCTAGAGGTGAATGGACAAGATTACAATTAATTGTGACAATTGTGAGATTATTATTCAAATCCATTGAACACCAGTGATCTATCCCAACACATAAAATCATCTGGTGTTACACAGTCAGAGTAAAATTAAAAGTAGGACACAATGTATAACTTAATAGGTAAGGTTGATTTAATGATTTAATAATGTTCGACAACTACTAAATTTAAATTTTAACAATGTAGTGCCAGGATACTCGCCACAGTGTCCCCAATTACGGCGAGTCCTTAATAATTACATCTAAATCACGTTAATATTAGTATTGAATAATCTAATAACAGACAACTGGCATTACGCTTAACAAAACATAACATACAACAAAACATAACATACATGCAACTAGCAACATCTTAAAACACCGTCCAGGGACCTCGCCCTTCTACATTTAACACATATCGACTTCCATGTGTGTGGATCGTCACAATTGTATATTTTGGATAGCGCGTGTTCGTAATATGTCTTAAGTTTTGATTTAAAGGTATTCAGACCAATATCTCTGTGACGAAGATCACAGCCCAAAATGTTCCATGTTTTACATGCTCTAATGAAATAAGAAGTCTGGAAGGTCACCGTACTGGCAAATGGTATTGAAAATTTATATACATTCTCATTTGTTTCGCTCCTCGTTATTCCAGAACCAGCCATTGTTGGTCGAGCACTGTCATCGATATATGTGTAGCCATTGATTATTTTGTAGAGTAGAACTAAATCCAAATATTCGTGCCAATAAGTTAAAGGAGTAAGTCGAGTTGAAGTAGTCTTGTTGTATATGGAACGTTGGTGATAAAACCGAGATTTAAAATGTATTTTGTCGCCCTTCTCTGTACCTTCTCGATATTCTCGATTAATTTGATTGATTGTGGAGACCATACTTGAGACGCATACGCAAAATTGTTGCGGACCAGTTGTAAGTAAAGGTACTTCCTCGCCCCGATGTCATGCATTTCCATTGTAGTCCGTCGTATAAATCCAAGCATTTTATTAGCTTTAGATCGCACCCTGTTTACTTGATTGATCCAGGTTAGGTTGGAATTCATAACAACGCCTAGATCAATTTCAGTGTTAGACAAAGCCAGTTGTTGACCGTCAAGACTATACGAAGTGATTAGCGGAGATGATTTCCTTGTGATAGAAAGTACTTTACACTTAGAATTGTTAAAACGCAACCTGTTTTCCTCTGACCAAGATTGGAGACTCCGTATATCTTCTTGTAAAACCAAGGCATCAGAAGGGTTCTGCACGGCTTTATAGAGTTTGGTGTCATCAGCGAACAAACCGACCCCAGTAGAGGAGGATAAGTGGTTAGGTAAGTCGTTTATGTAAATAGAGAAGAGGAAGGGACTCAATAATGATCCTTGTGGAACGCCAGATGTAATAGGCAAGGATTGTGATGTAGCTCCATGAACAGTTACCCGCTGGAAGCGTCCTGATAAATAATTTTGAAACCAGAGGAGAACAGAACCAGAGAAACCAAATTCACCCAGTTTTCGCAACAAGTTGGAGTGGTCAACAGTGTCGAAAGCCTTCGCAATGTCCATAAAAACAACGTCAGTTTGTAACCCCTTGTCCAAGTTCTTTCCAATGGTGTTTAAAATGGATAACAATTGTGTTGCACACGACCTACCGCTTACGAAACCAAACTGCGCTGAATGAATGTTAGATTGTATATGATGAGATATATGGTTGAGTACACATCGTTCAAGAGTTTTGCTTACGATGGATAACAAGGAGATTGGGCGGTAATTTTCAACGTGGTCCTTGTTACCTTTCTTGTGTATTGGAATAATGTTCGCTAATTTCCATTCCGCGGGAACCTGGGATATTTTGAGTGACTTAGTAAAAAGGTAATGAAGTGATGGCGCCAATTGGTGAGCACATTCTTTCAGAATACGTGAAGGAAGCCCGTCAGGACCATGAGCTTTGGAAGGGTCTAAGTTCTGTAGAGCATGGCACACTTCTTCTTGGGTGAGATCAATTGATGAAATACTTGATATTGAAGAAGATGAACTAGGTTGAGTTGAGGATGGTTGTTCCAAGACGCTGGTGTATACCGAATGAAAGTACTCGTTAAACATTGATGCAATATTATGCGGTGTGGATGCCTGTGATCTACTTTCAGGATTGTTCGTACAAATTCTCGAGACTGAGTTGGGTACACTTCCAGAACATGACTTAATTTTGAAGATGGACCAAAAACGTTTGGGATTAATCTTTAATGTGCTGCCTAAGGATTGGAAAAACGACTCTCTGCTTTCTTTAATTGCTTTCTTGACTTGAGCTCTTAATCGACTGAATTTTTCTTTCAGATAGTCAGTTCCTCGGCTTAGGTATCTCTTACGAGTGATAACTTTCTCACGGATCTGATGCAAGATGGTTGGGGTTATCCACGGGGGTGAACGTTTTGGATTTACTTGTTTTGTGGGGATAAATTCGTGTACAGCAGTCAACACACCATTCTTCCAAATTGACCAGTCATCATCGATACTAGAATCAGTTCCATTGTTTGTCATAAGAGAACAAATATCCATGTCTATTAGACGTTTTCGTAGATCATCAAAGTTCCCGCTTTTGTAATCGTAGACCAAACGTTTATTTGATCGTTTGGTCTACGAAACGTAAATCTAGTAACTTTATGATCAGTTTTCATTCCTAACTCGGTTGGGTCGCAAATGTCTAAAATCGATATTTGTTCAGGTTGGTTCGTAATTATTAAGTCCAGAATGTTTGATTCTCTCGTAGGGATGAGGCAGAGTTGAGACATGAAGTAATCATCCAAGATATCGCAGAAATTTTGACCTAATGTTCCAGTTGATGTATGGTTAGAATCTGTCCAAGAAATATTTGGAAGGTTGAAATCACCAGCAATAATGATGTTGTCGTAATTTGGAAATAAATTATCAGCCATGGATCTAAGATCAGACAGATCTTTACTAACAGGTGGTCTGTAACAGCACACAAGGAGCCATTTTTCGTGGTTTGGTAGAGTGCATTGGATAGCAACAGCCTCTAAGTTAGAAGTCGCAATAGAAGTAAGTTGACTGCAGCTGATGAAAACACCTTGTTTAATAGCTACTAACACGCCTCCTCCAGGCTAATGGCCAGAACTAAATGATAAACAATATTTTATAATAAACCCAAATTAGTTCAGCACCATTGGTTCTTATAATCACTGTTCATTCCATACTAGAACATCAATTGTCATTAATTAAAATGTATTTCAGCTAGCTGGCAATTAACAAAAGTTGGAGTTTCATCCGATGACATGTATATGCTTCTAACCATGCTGTCCATGCAGCTATCTGATAGTTTTTTATTTTCAACATTCCCAAAGCCATTATTCTCAAGATTTGCAAAAGAGGTTTTCCAAATAAACACAGAAATATATTACATCACTCATCACTGTTGATTTGACATTCTTCAAGTAGATGCATGTTTACAGTACAGTATATCTTGTGTATTTATAATTAAATCTTGCAATATCCAGTGGCGTAGCCAGCCCGACAATTTAGTCCCGCTATGCAAATTCAAAATTATTATCATTCATTTCTTTAGAAATTGATTGTTTTCACAGTCAATGAACACGAAAATATTTGCATAGCGGGACTAAATAGTCGGGCTGGCTGCGCTACTGGCAATATCTTGTTCAAAACCCTCAAATCCAAGATAATCGGCAGCCAGCCATGTTACCAGTACGATTTCTAGTTTGTTGACTTTGAAATGACCAAGGTTGTACTTGAGTATAAATGTTTATACTTTAGTTATTGAATAGCCCCTGTATATCGCTGACAAGGTATATGCTTTTGTCGCGATATAAGATGTTCTTGTGCTCGCCAAAGGGCTTATTTTACGCATAATTGATTGATTGATACTTTATTATCTTTCCCCATAGAGGCTTTTCAAAGACAATTACCTAATTACATGCAGAATAACTAATTTATAATAACTATATAATATTAATAATACAATTACAAGCCTATGCTACTGTATATGCGTAAGAACCTAGTTGCTCAAAAACTCATGCAATAACTTCGTCTTCAAACGACGTTTAAAAGAATCAACTGATTCACAAAGTTTTAAAGAAGAGTCTAAAGAATTACATAGACTAACAATCTTGTAATAAAATGTCCGTTGACCTGTTGCCGTTTTAAATAACGGAATATTAAGTTGTTGTGAATTCCTAGTATGATGGTTAGATACTTCCTGACGCTTTATAAATTGGGATGAAATATAAGCTGGGACACAGCCCGTCATGCACTTAAAAGCCATAGTGGCGCTACGATAGTACGACTGAGTTGCCACAGGAAGCCATCTTAATTCTTTTAAAAGTGGTGTAACATGATCATACTTTCGTGCTCCGCTAACGATACGACATGCAAAGTTCTGTACAGATTGTAATTTGTTTATGTTTTTGCCAGTTGTATTGGCCCAAACATTCGAACAGTAAAATAACTTGCTGAAGACAAGAGCGTTTATTACAGTGATAAGTGTTTGCCTGTCCAGTACATGCTTAACACGATTTATCTGACCGAGGCGGGACATACACGACTTTAAATTCCAATCCTGACTTTAAATTCCAAAAGCCACGCGAGAAGCAGTTTAAGACGTTTTACAAGTCCAAATGTATTATAAATTGCAACAAATAATGCATTCTCACTCCTTGCGTAAAAATATTCCAAGTCAGCGTTTTTAGCTGAAGTTACTGCTTACTTCCGCTTCCGGTGGCACCAATGTTTTATGGTGTTCCGGTTTGGATTATCCCAGGGCTTCTGAGAGCAATAAGCGCAGAAGCCCTGGGTACGAGGTTGCAAACCTGTGGGACCGGTCATTTATGGCATGGGTGGCACTAGCCTGCAAGCAGGCGATCTCAAGGTGAAATGAGTGCCTGCACTGATGAAATTTATACAATTTTGAATATCCACCCGTTCCGCACGTTATCAACAATATAGTATTGTAATTATCAACCGTTATCAGCAATAAGTTATTGGGTTGTCACTGAAAAGAAAACCACAAGCATTGGACAAAAGTTTTAGTTATAAATGTAACTGTCTTATTATGGAAGCGGCAGGGTGGTGGTTGGGCAAACTTCACCTGCTTTAGGGTTAGGGGTGGGGGTTAGAGGTTAGGGGGCGGGGGTTATAACGGTTGATAATTACAATACTATATTGTTGATAAAGCAAGGAACGGCTAGAATATCTGCCCTGAGCGTTTGTTTTTCTAAATATGGAATGTCTATCCAAATAAATTTAGACCGTACAATTTATACTGTTTTTCAAAATATAAGATATTCAGCAAAAATTTAAATGTTTTGAATGCTGTTTTTTCAAAACAGAACATTTTGTGCTTTCAGATAAGATGGCCAAGCCCAGTGGTGCCTAAAGTACTTTGAAAAACGACTTGAGTAACAGTGAAAAGCACTGTAGGCAAAACATACTTAGTAAAAAGTAAAAAGTACAAAGTATCCCTATTATACTTGAAGTAAAAAGTAAAGTACTATTGTCTGTAGCGTGTGGGGCGGGAAGGACTTCTCCAATAGATTAAAATACAAAAGACACAAAACATTATATATGCGTGCACCTAACATACATTACAGCATTATATATGCGTGCACCTAATATACATTATAAATATAAATGGGATATAACAGACAATTTGATTGGCTAATATGTATGCATTGTGATGCAATAATGCACTGTGGTCTGTAGCACTGCCTTGCTCAGTTCCTCCACAGAGTAGATACATATACAGAGTTACAACTAGTGTACCCACTTTTTTTGTTCGCATGCTCGGCAAGTTACTAGATGGACAAATCCTATTGGATGAAATTGGATGACGACTTGCTTTAACTGCTCGCAGAACTTGCCGAGCATGCGCAGTTGATCATTTTTTGCTCGGTTGCCTGAAAAAAAGTGGGTACATGAAAACATAGCTTTCGCAGTGTTTACGACGGTCAGTTACAGCTCTGTATGTATCTCCTCTGTGGTTCCTTTTTCTGGGTTTTTCCCATAGAAGTAATAGATAGTCTATTATTTCTATGGTTTTTCCCAAAATATAAACAAAACTATATAGCTTTTGAAATACAAAATTTTTCAGAAAGCACTAAGAAGGAATAATATACCAAAGGCAAAGCAATTTTATCTAGTATAGTTCTACGTGTAAAAACGGTAAAATTAAATGGCTTGGCCTTCCTCGTTCGTAGAATTTGTTTTTGTCTCGAGAAGTTTTGGTCAAAAGCGTGCAAAATATTAAACCGAGAAAAACTCCTTGAAAAAGATATAGGAAAACCAAAAACATAGAAATAGGGAACAAAAAACTGAACATAATAGGTGATTTAGAAAGTACCTTCTGCTCAATGCATGCTTCCAATAAAAACGGCTAGATATATTTTCGGCGAATGGCAAAAAATACAATAATTTCAAAAATTAAAACTGAGCAACACGGCGAAACCTACGACAATATAATGTATCAGTCAATTCCAGCAGTGCCCATCCACCCCCGGGCCTTCGCAGCTTTCCTAATCCCGGGGGTGGGGCTATTGCCGAAATTTTTCAGCCCGGGGGTGGGGACTTAGACGTTTTCCATCATGGTGATTAGCGGACTATAACATGGCAGATTTCGCTGGAAAAGATACTAAATTCGTTTGCAAATGGCTTGATACTCATTCTTTGAGATGGTCTTTCAGTACCATTGTCTTTGATCATTGATGAATAAAATCTTTTGTCTACATGAAATAGTTTTTCTTCTTCAATGGACAATGATCACTATAAAAAATTATCTATGAGTGCACCAGACACCGGACGCGATTGGACAATGCGACACGATTTTTTTAGTTTTCGAAAGTTAATGAAATAGACAATGAGAGCAAATTTTAAAAGATATGTAGACCAAATAACTCAAAATGTTATAACGCTTCTAAATATTTAGAAAGTTTAAACTAGGATCAAAGTTTATATCGGTCAGTGAAAATCGAAAAATCGCGTCGCGTTGTCGAATCGCGTCCGGACCTTTAAGTAAGGACAATATTTTCATTAAGATTGACCTTTAATATTATCATAGGTCTAGCTAGATACTGTACGCTGAAGTTAGGGTTGAGAATTTATACAGTGTTGCATTAATATAAAAGCATTTTTTTGTATTGAATTATAGCGTGCAAATCAACGTGTACTAAACAGTTAATATTATTGCCCGGGGG
>CACRXK020018134.1:0-10143 GCA_902702795.2 Paramuricea clavata
ACATATGGAGTTTGCAAAACTTGTGCAAAATATGAGAATATGGACAAACAATCACTAGAATATAAAAATTGGTTGAAATCAAAGAATTATGCTACATGGGAAAATGATCACCACAATGGTAAAACAAAGTGTAGTCGAGTAAACAAGCTTGATTGTGTTGGACACGTCCAGAAGCGGATGGGAAAGAATCTAATTGCACTGACAGGGAAAACAAAGCTTGCCGATGGAAAAACTGTTGGAGGCAAAGCTGGGAGACTCACTAGGCCAACAATTGACAAGCTGCAGAAATACTATGGGAATGCTATCAGATCCTCTGTTGACAAAAAAGCTAAAACAAGCCAAGAAATTGACAAAGCAGTGAAACGGATGCAGGGTGCCATCAAAGGAGTATTGTACCACAGTGTCAAGATTGTTGATGGTAAAAAGAGACATCAGTACTGCCTTCAAGGAAAAAGCTCATGGTGTTCCTACCAAAGAGACAAAGCGAATGGATCTGATCCTGCTTTTGAAAACAAACCACACCATCTTGATCCTGTCTTGAAAACAAACCACCAATTCTCTAGTATGGAACAGATGTCCAAAACACCGCAATAGAGGGCTCAGTTCTGTGGAGACAGCTGCAGCATCCGCAGTAATGCAATTTAACGTTGGTGCGACTGCCCGGCATGATGTAATGAGAGAAATGGAGATTCCTGCTGGCTGTTTTACTGAAGCTGGGAGTGAGAGGAAGAACAACAAAAGAGTAAAGCAAGCAAATACAAGAGCACAAAAGAGATTCAAGGAAGCAAGGCAGAAAATACGACAGGCTAAATTGGTGGAGGAAGCAAGACTGAAAGCTCGGGAAGGCATAACATATGAGAGCGCAGCATTTAATGAGGATAATATCCAGGGTTCAAGAAAAAGGAAGAGGCAGACTGGCAAGGAAACTGGTAAAAAGGGAAAAAGCAAACTTACAAGAAAGAAATAGAACCTAAAACTGACTGAGTAACATAGAAAGAACAAGTTAGTATGAAACCGAAACTTTAACAGTATTTTTCTCGAAAACTGATTTTTGGCCGCACGTGAACTGCCCCCCACCTTTTCTCATTACTGTTTCAATGAAATTGGCCCATTTTTGGCACATATGTAGCTAAATGTATCTAGTATGGTCCTATTACCCATTTTTTAAATATCTATTTTCTATAAAGATTTATGTGAAAAAGATTGTTTCCAATATGGTTTTGCCGTTACCATGGCAACCGTGGTGAATAACAAAAAAATGGCTAATAGGACCATAGTTCAACATCTATACTACCACAAGGTGCAATTTCACTTGAATACATAACATATTAAAGAAAATTTTATGGGGGGGGCAACTGGGCCCTCAAAAATCTAACTTTCCATACACTACGCCCTTCTTTGGTGTCAAATTTCAGTTCGATGTATCGAACTGGAAATTTTTTTATCTCAGATTGTAGCTGAAGTTCTGTAGTTTCTAAAAATATATAGGTTGACCATATTTCAATCAAAAACTTGCCAAATATCGACTGTTAAAGAGTTGTTAATTTAGAGTAAAAATTGGGGTGAAGCTACCCCTTAAGTAATATATACAAGAGATATCACATAAATACGAATCATGCATATATAAAGAAAATAATTTTTTATCAAATGGCCTTAATATTCAAAAAAATGTTTCACCTCTGCCTGCTGGCCACAAAATACAATTGGCCAATGCACATATTAATATCGTATAATATCATTTCCATGCATACCTTGGTTTGAATATGGCAATGTTACATTTGCACCATTGACCAACACATTTTCTCCTCTTCTCAGGTATATTATCGTTCCTTGTATGTTTACCGTGATAGCATTTGTACATGTCGCTTTTCCCCTACCACAAGGTTCACTATCCTGTAGAATCATAAACGTTTCGTTTGAGTCCTTGGCCAAGACGTACTCACATTTTCCCATGAAGTTGTAACGTCTTCCATCAAATGTTTTGTAATGAGGATCACCTGTTGCTGAACATACTGCTACGACTGAAATGAGAAAACATCCAAGTTTCATTTTGTATTGTGGGTGTAGCCTGTTGCGTTTTGTTCACAAAGTCATATGTTGTATGAATTGGCGATTTTGTCTTTCAGATAAGCAGTTTTAATATTATTGAAGGATTGTCCTACTAGAGCAATAATTAGCTAATAGTATGTGTGAGGGCTCTTGATATATTTACAAAACTTTATATTGAGGAGAATATTGATCAGTAAAGTTGTACTGAGTATTTGTCCATAGATATCTTATATACACTAGATAGTGCATCTAATTATTCTGCAATTCAAAAATTGAAGCCGTGATTGCAGACTCAGGATATTCCCATGAAATGAGAAGACTCGTATATTTTCTATTTCTTAAACAGGGAACTTAAACATTAAGTTAAACCTATTCCAAATACATTTTCAAACTATTCAAATGATGAAAGTTATTGTCGTTTTTTAAGCGTTTATTAGCGGGAAACGAGTGGGAAACGCAACATGACCGCCATCTATTCAAATGGGGGTAACCGCTGGAATATTCTTGGCTTCTATTTTACTAAAAGAGGTGCGCTATCTAGTGTATATATATAAGATATCTATGTATATTTGTCACAGTACATATAGTACTCAGATACAAGTTCTTATCACTAGCAGGATTTACATGTGTTAGGACATTGGAACAATGTCTATTTCCCGTCAATATAGGCTATACAATACATTTGCGGTATATGATATTAGATCAAATCACATATCTGTATTTGATCTTAAAAAAAATCATTAATAATTCACGTGGAAAATACAAAAGAAATGAATGTTTAATCAATGTTTGTAAATCGGATAAAGATTTGTCTTGATTTACATAAACTTCAGCTTTGATTTTCTCGGCTTAGACAATGTTTATTTTTAAAATTACTTTGCCAATGAACTCATAAGATGGGTCATTTTTTAAGCACGTTTCGGCTCGAGTTTGTATATCAGATGCAGATCGGCTGCTCATGTTTTATCTAGTACTTAAAGTGCGCATGTATTACGGCATCACTTGAAAGTACCTTGAAATGATGAAGAATGGCCTTAACAATTTATTCACAGCTCATCTTCTTCCCAAGTTATCAGGAATTTTGTTTATAAAATAACATGTAAATAACGCCTGCTGTGATTGGTCGAAACCCGTGTTTGGATCAGGTAATCGAAACACGGAAATTTAATTTCAAAGTTATTTAAAGTGAAATTTTAAAACGGAAAGTTGTTATTTTATAAAACAATTACTTTATTGTTTCCGTGTTTGGATGGCCTGATCCAAACACTTGGGAATGTTGCTCGAGTTAAGAAAAGCGAGCAAAATCACTCGCCTTCGTCTCGTGTTTCGCGTACTTTTCTTAACTCTCGCAACATTGCCATCCAAACAGGGAAACCATAAAGTAATTGTATAATATTTGTGGTATCACGTCACTATGGTTGTGCTAAAGATGGCAGCAAAAAGACGAAAGTCTAATATCCCAGAAATTCAACGAAATTTAATGAAATTGGTAGTGAGTAAGTGCACCTGAGCAAACATTTTGAAACGTTTCTATGGTATGGTTGTCACAGTAATACACTAGTCACCAGGACTCTCTTGTCCTATTTGTCCAATTCTTTGCTTCCAACAAAAAAGACAGGCGTTTTTGTGATTTTCATTTAATATTATCATCGTTTTTAGACATGACTAAAATAAGAAGGGGAGACCTGATAACCAGTGTATTACTATGACAACCGTATAAACGTTCCCGAAAAATGTTTTGTTAGACGCACTTACCAACTGTAGGCTACCAAATTACATTCAATTTCGTTGAATCACTTCTGAGATATTAGACGTTCTTCTTTTGCTGCCATCTCGAGTACAACTGGTGACGTCACAACACAAAAATACAAAATGCTCGATAACTTTGGAACGAGATGAGCTGTGAATAAATTGTTCAGGCCATTCTTCATCATTTTCAAGGTACTTTTAAGTTATGCATAAAACTTTAAATCTTTTTTGTGTGAAACAGTTAAGAAATTATTTTTGAAGCCTGATTTGCTTCACTTGCTCAATAGACGATTCCCCTTATTACGTTTTCGTAGCGCTTTGCATTGTGGTTATAGTGCTATCACTGATATTCAAGATGGCTTATTTTTTGTCCTGACCCGTGCAAGAACTTTTTAAAAAAGCTAGGGTCAGGTGCGCGATATTCACAGCAAAATATTCGTGAAAACATTCAATATTTCCATTCGAGGCCGCTATTATAACCACAATGCAAAGCGCTACGAAAACGTAATAAGGGGAATCGTCTATTAACGGAGCGACTGCAAAGTTTTGTAATTTTTCCTTTCATAGTACGGTCCGGGCTGACTGAGCCAATCCTCCCTCTTCAAACGATTTCCCACCATTATCATAATAGGGATGTTATTAGGGCGTTAGTGAATTTGATTTATTCATTGGTAGATTCCAAATGTTTATCAAAAATTGAGTCAGTTACAGAGTCAGTACATATTTTTAATAAACGATATATCCAGGATTGTGTATATAAAATATTGTCCCGTGCATCATTAGTACACGTAATACATGACTTTTAGTGCGAATTGCCGGAATTGGATACTACAATTTTTCAAAAACAAAATTACACATTACCAAGTGTAAGGAAGGACATGGTCAATTTTCCGCAATGAAAATCTCACTAGGTATCAGTAGATCATGTTTTAATTGAACATGTATATGAAGTACGTTTTATAAATTGTAAAAGAGGTTTGTGTAAAGGCTTCAAAAACTCATTAATAATTCATGAAGCAATTATCCAATCTTGAGTAAGAAATTAGTCACGTGCATACGTCTTTATACCAGCTAAAGAACATTTTATATAAAGATTTTTATATAAAGATTTTTATATAAAGATTTGACTTATTATGGAAACGTTTTTGAAGCCATTTAAAAAACTCGCAGGTCGTGTTTTATCAGGTCTAAAGCCACTCGCGCTGCGCGCTCGTGGCTTTAAACCTAATAAAACACTCCTGCTCGTTTTTTAAATAGTACTTCAAAAACTCATTAATAATTCATGAAGCAATTATCCAATCTTGAGTAAGAAATTAGTCACGTGCATACGTCTTTATACCAACTAAAGAACACTTTAACAAAAGCCCATTGTTATGCAAACTATATAAAGATTTTTATATAAAGATTTTTATATAAAGATTTTTATATAAAGATTTTTATATAAAGATTTTATATAAAGATTTGACTTATTATGCAAACGTTTTTGAAGCCATTTAAAAAACTCGCTGGTCGTGTTTTATTAGGTCTAAAGCCACTCGCGCTGCGCGCTCGTGGCTTTAAACCTAATAAAACACTCCTGCTCGTTTTTTAAATAGTACATAAAATTGTCATGCAACTTTCCTTAAAGCGTGTTATTTCTTTAATTATAAAAAATGTTTAAATAAATGTTTAAATAAATGCCCTATGTGATCGCTTTAAGCTTTATAGCGCCCTGCTTTAAGTTTGTTCAAAAGTCATTTTTAACACAAAAATTTTTCGTTTTAATCTTTATGCATGTACTATTTAAAACATGAGCAGCAGTGTTTTATCCGATATAAGCCGAGTTTCTTTAGGTCTGATAAATCATTTAATAGTTGCTTCAAAAACGATCGATCTAGTAAGTTCATTGGCAAAGTAATTAACAAAGAATACGTTGTGTAAGTCGAGAAAATCAAAGTTAAAGTTTATGCAAATCAAGGGAAATCTCTATCACACATATAAAGATGCGACACGCTTATGATTTTTCTTTGTGTTTTCCTCATGAATTTTTGATGAGTTTTTGAAACTGTTATAAAAAGTTTCGCCTGTGGTTCATTGCGATTTAATGATGTAACTCAGTACCAGCCGTATCTTCAACCGTCTTTTCATCCCATATATCGGTTAATTCCATACAAAGTGAGTACCATTGCTTTGTATATACAAGTATATAATAACATTATTATGCAACTTGCTTCCAATACCTTTATTCTGACATCGTTTTCCTTTGTAACCAGATGAACATTTACACTGGAAGGAATTTCCAACATTTGAACATTCACCTTCATTTTCACATGGTCCAGAATCACACGGAGATACTAAAACATTTTTTTACAATTTTGGTTAAAGGAATACAAAGGGTGTATCAATTAATAGCAATGTGCAACAGATACGGTGCCGTAATCGCACCTATTTCCTGACATCTTTTTCCTTTGTAACCAGATGAACAGTTACACTGGAAGGAATTTCCAACATTTGAACATTCACCTTCATTTTCACATGGTCCAGAATCACACGGAGATACTAAAATATTTTTTCACAATTTTGGTTATTTAAAGGATTACGAAGGGTATCAATTAATAGCAATGTGCAACAGATACGTTGCCGTAATCGTACCTATTTCTTGACATCTTTTTCCTTTATAACCAGAAGGACATGAACACTCGAAGGAATTTCCAACATTTGAACATTCACCTCCATTTTTACATAGTCCAGAATCACACGGAGACACTAAAACATATTTTCACAATTTTGGTTAAAGGATTACGAAGGGTATCAATTAATAGCAATGTGCAACAGCGATACAGTGCCGCAATCGTACCTATTTCCTGACATCTTTTTCCTTTATAACCAGAAGGACATGAACACTCGAATGAATCTCCAACATTTGAACATTCACCTTCATTTTCACATGGTCCAGAATCACACGGAGATACTAAAACATTTTTTCACAATTTTGGTTAAAGGAATACAAAGGGTATATCAATTAATAGCAATGTGCAACAGATACGGTGCCGTAATTGTACCTATTTCCTGACATCTTTTTCCTTTATAACCAGAAGGACATGAACACTCGAAGGAATTTCCAACATTTGAACATTCACCTCCATTTTCACATGGTCCAGAATCACACGGAGATACTAAAACATATTTTCACAATTTTGCTTAAAGGATTACAAAAGGGTATCAATTAATAGCAATGTCCAACAGATACGGTGCCGTAATCGTACCTATTTCTTGACATCTTTTTCCTTTATAACCAGAAGGACATGAACACTCGAAGGAATTTCCAACATTTGAACATTCACCTCCATTTTTACATAGTCCAGAATCACACGGAGACACTAAAACATATTTTCACAATTTTGGTTAAAGGATTACGAAGGGTATCAATTAATAGCAATGTGCAACAGCGATACAGTGCCGCAATCGTACCTATTTCCTGACATCTTTTTCCTTTATAACCAGAAGGACATGAACACTGGAATGAATCTCCAACATTTGAACATTCACCTTCATTTTCACATGGTCCAGAATCACACGGAGATACTAAAACATTTTTTCACAATTTTGGTTAAAGGAATACAAAGGGTATATCAATTAATAGCAATGTGCAACAGATACGGTGCCGTAATCGTACCTATTTCCTGACATCTTTTTCCTTTATAACCAGAAGGACATTTACACTTGAAGGAATTTCCAACATTTGAACATTCACCTCCATTTTCACATGGTCCAGAATCACACGGAGATACTAAAACATTTTTTCACAATTTTGGTTAAAGGATTACAAAGGGTATCGATTAATAGCAATGTGCAACTGATACGATGCTGTGATCGTACCGATTTCCTGACATCTTTTTCCTTTATAACCAGAAGGACATGAACACTCGAATGAATCTCCAACATTTGAACATTCACCTTCATTTTCACATAGTCCAGAATCACACGGAGATACTAATGGTACAATCCTGGCAAAAGTTATGTGGACAAGTTGGACAGCTAACTTATCTAACGCCAATATTAACATTGAGACGTTCTTTCATGAAATTTTTCCCCCCCCTGCCCCCAATTCAATGTTGTTTCTCGCATTTAAAGTTTAAAAGTATGTTTAGTTGATTTAGCTACATTGAATTGGGGGTATAGGAGGTGGAGGAATTTTTGGGGGGCATTAATTCTGTAGAAATACATCTTGAGTTTCGTTTGACGCACACGGTGTCTACGATTATTTTTGCCAGGATTGACTTGTAGTTGTTTTGACTCTGTGGACTAAGATAACTGGCTTATTAAAGGTTACGTAAAATTTTTCCAAACGTTGTAAAACATTTCAAAAAAACTACGTCAAAAACCTCTATATAACAGTAAAAACTCAAATTGCTATATTCACTCGCCCCAAGTCTCTTCTGTTTACTGCAAGAAGTAATTAGCGTATGCGCAGATAAAATTCCTATACCTGTTCCGTAGGGACTGTTGAACGATGCCTGAGGTATTCCAGCGGTATTTTACATGAACTTACAAATACGCAGGAGTTTTTTTAGTTCAGCTGCGTTTAATAGTTTTCTTAATGCTCATTTTGCATCCTTCAACTGAGGAAATTGAGAAAATAGTCGAAAGCAAAGACTCGGAAAACAGTAAAAAACTTTTAAAATGGTGACCATGTCTGATGTTTATGCTGTATGAATGTTTGTTTGCTTTCACTTTTTGTTTGATTTATTCGTTAATGTCGCTGAACACTATAATTTGTCTGAGTATGAAACAAAATAGCAATAAAGATGCCTAGTGCAGTGGAATTTTTTGAGTCGTTGTACTTCCAATTAATTTTTTTATATATATGGTTACGAAAACGAACTTTAATTTCAATAGGCGTACATCCAACATTAAATAAACTATGTTAGCAGTATAACAATTAATTTCTTGTTTAATTTTGTATGACCGACCGATACTATAAAACTTAAAACTAGGGTGCCTGCAAGGTAGGGATTGCTGCGGGCATTAAAAGCAAATAGAACTACAGTAAACAGCACAAATTATATCAAGCACAGTGATTACTCGCAGCGACTAGTGAGCCGTGAATGGAACTGAGAAGAAGCAATATATATTGCAGTAGCAAAGACCAGGGGTTAAAGGGCAATCAGAGGTGACAGACAGGGCCGCCGAGAGGGGGGGAGCAAATTGCCCCGAGGTGCTGGGGGCCCCTGAAAAATTTTGTTGGGCCCCAGTCCAGTTAAATATTTCCGCGCAAAGCACAAGATATATTTTTTTGGGGCTAAGTACCGAAATTTGGCATGAACAATTGAGATAAAGTCCCTGTAAAGTAATTGCAACGTACTCGTCCGAAAAATTTTTTTACCTAAAAAGTTGTCGACGGAGGGGGGGAGGTTGTTCTCCGAAAATATTTTTTCCCGGGCCCCCGCCAACCTCTCGGCGGCCCTGGTGACAGATATTAAACATGTGCGTCTCATTGACATACAGGTAAATTAAGATTTCATATCAAGTCTGTTTACTGCCGTAGGCGCATTTACCACATTATATAGACTATATACACAGATTTATCACACTAAGAAACCAAAACTTTATAAAAATATAGAACTGACGGCAGTGGCCAAAGTCCAAAACAAATGTAGGCGTAACATTAGACTTGAAAAAGCTTTAGAAATTCGATAAAAATTCGAAGACTCGAGCGAGTTTAAAATTTGTGTTGTGCGCATAGAAAGCGTGCACGACCACAATTCCATGCGCTAAATAAAATTTAGTTCAAAACCCCCTCTTTGCACATATTAGGCTGCTGCTACGCTCGCTCGCTTCAGGCTCGCTCGCTCCGCAGCAATAATCTTTCAAGAAATTATCACATCAATTAGACCTATTACACATTTTCGCTTACACTTGAAACAACGTCGCTTCTTACCAAATTTAGATGGTCCTTAGGATTTTTTGGTCTTCTGCATGTAGGCAGTCACGTGTAGAAATCAAGTGCATATGTTTACTATATAGTAGCCGGTCTATGATTTGTGAGATGCTTGGGGCCCCATAGGAGTAAATTCTGTCGCAAATTAAAAGACAGCTAATTCGTCCATGTACAAATAACTTTCTGCCGTTAGTTTGGAATATCACGAGACTTCCTCACAGGATAGAACTTGCAATTCCTAAAAATCCTATCGTTTCCGTTTTTCGATTTTGTTACATTTTGGCGGGAAAATGACGTGCCAACTTTGCCGCCAAAAAATTAAACACGAGCTAAGAACATGCTAGTAACTTTTTTGAAGAGATTGTCCTATAAGGATCTCAAAACTGTAAAAACATTAAAAATACAACAAGGCAGTGCGAAGATAT
>CACRXK020018135.1:0-10142 GCA_902702795.2 Paramuricea clavata
CAAAGGGCATATTTTTAGAATGTCAGCATGCGAATAAAGGATTTAAATATAAAACTGCTAGCTATAGCACTGTATACAATTCTCATTTATTATTGCCAAACTGTGTGCTTGTGGGAAACACGTTGTAGGAGTCCACACTTTTACAAAGTCACAAACTTGTAAGTTTCTAGGATAGTTTTTACACCCAACACCAACAAGTACAAAGTTATTAATAATGCCAAGTCCTATCACTAAGATAATAGCACCTACAAAATTTACGTGATATGTCACCTTACGTACCCCTGCGTCATCACCCACAATTTTAAATATTTCTTAATTATTATTTATCTTTTCCTTTTTGAATGCACTTCTTAACTCATTATAATCTTGATACCCGGTTTGTTTAGCAACAACTTCCAGCCACTTTCCCTGAATTACTTCTTTAGTTTTATCGTCCATCAACTCTCGTCCTTTTGTTGCAGATCCTGTGACAACCTTACTGGGCACAACATCATGGGCTACCCCGCAAGCTACATTCCGATAACGTGCGATGCGTGTGTCTGAAAACTTCTTCTGGTTTTCCTTCATAAATTCAAACGAGCTCATTTCCACAGCCTTCTCAATCTTTTCTTCATTCTGAATTCCTATGAATGCTGCAGTCTTCCTAACTACACTTTCCAAATCATCTTTCATATCCTCAAAGAACACAAACAAAACATTCGAATCATTCCTGTGTTCCCACCAGCTAACCAAGTGGACGAAATAGGATGCATTTTCCATCTTGTTTTGTGGTACTCCACGAGCGAGCAAAAAGTCTTTTACAAATTCATGAAGTGAAACTTCTCCAGGTTGGAACCACCAACCCTCAAAGAATTTAAAGAAGCTGTTGAAAGCAGCACGTGGTTCACGGTAAATAACAATGTATTTAGCACCCTTCGGACAATCGGGATACCATGCGTGGGTCTTGTAACATCTAACAATAAGAAGAAAAAAAACATATCTTAAGTTAATATCATACGACAAATTCAGAATAGGCTATATAAAAATTATAATGTTATTCAGTTAATTCTATTACAAACAATGGATTGTCCACAAATTAGGCCTGTTCGAGAACGAAAACTGTTCATAGCAGACTGAAAAGAAAAAACCTTTAAGCTGTGGAAAGCACACAGCGACTACAGCTATATAAGCATGAGATATATAGGTTCAAGCAAGCTTGCACGGTTAATAACGTAGTCAATCTTGGGTACTAAAAACAATGGGAAGAAATAAATATGCAGAGGTGCTGCAGATGTTTATACTAAGTTTGATCAACCCAACCGTGGTTACAAGATAAATTTCAGAGAGGCCGAATTTCAGAGAAATCGTGAGATTATATAAAGATTTAAAATTGTATGCACACGATGAAACTGTGTGAAATGAAATGAAACGTCTGTAACAAAATTGTTGTAAGACACAGGCATGATAAAGAACTTATACTATATTAATTAGCAAGTCGAGTTGAGATCCTTTAAAACACTCATTAATAATTCATAAACCTTGTGGCAAATCATGTCAGCCATAATATGTCACGTGGAGTGACTTTATATATGATAAAGCATGTGGCATTATATAATTGTTCATCCTAATTAGTATGATTATAATAATGGTTCATCCTAATTAGCATTCTTTTGTAGTCGCATTGTATGTTATTGAAAACACTAGTTGTCGTGTTTTATCAGACATCAAACGCTAGGCTGCGCCTCGTGTTTTATATCTGATAAAACACTCCTACTCGTGTTTTAAATAGTACATAACCCTAGGTCTAGGCTGCGGAAGAGGGTGTTATTTGTTGATCGGCCAGCAAGTTTTAATTTTTTAGTTAAAAAATTTAAAACAAGGCTCTGCCACACCTGTGTTTCAGGTTAAATGAGAAAAGCAAACTTGTAATACACAACATTTTTAAATGTTGAATTAGCTTGAAGAATGTTACATACTGCATTCATGCAAAGCAGGCAACACAACTTTTTTATTACGCTCCTAAAAGTTATTTACATTTGTTTTTATTTTTTTGGATAGGCTAGGGGCCTTCTAGAAACCTAATACTAGTAATAGGCTTTTTAATTAAGACCCTTATACTTACATAGTTATTTCATTCTTATATTTAGTCAGTTCGAATTATTATATTGAACAAAGATAAATATAACAAATATAAAATGAAACATTATCATTCTTGTTTCTGATTCCTTCGATAAAACTGTCGACCACCAACCAACACGAACCTCGAATCGGCCATCTTTGTTTTGACAAGGCCCCAAGGCGCGAAGCAGTAAAGGCGCGAAGCTATAAGTAAACACTAGTAAATTCCTCGCACGTGACAATCGCTAGGTTTCACAAGAGTTAATTGAACGTTAAACATTGCTTTTTTACCTTCAAATGTCTTCTAGAAAAATTAGTTATTCAGTGTTCAGAGCTAATGCAGGTATTATCAGTGTTCAGAGCTAATGCAGGTGTCAGTGTTCAGAGCTATAATCAGAACGAAGTTTGTTCTTTGAGAAAAAAATGAGAACAAGGTAGACTCAAAACATCAAAATAAATATGACTTGTGGTTAGGATTTTAGACTGAAAAAGTTGTATTTATTTTTGCATATATTTAACATTTTCGCGCAAAAAGTCAAGATTAGGTACCAGTTTCCCGATGATGAAAGGTGTATGGAGCCACCTTAAACGTAAAAGCCCAGTACCTTCTGAATGACGTAATCGTCGGCGCTTCGTGTGCTCCGCGCGTGAAAAACATGTGCTTTTGACAACATATTTCATATTTTTGTAATTTAATTTGTGTTCGGTATTAGATGAAGTTAGAGTAAAGATATATATGAAAATTAACCAAATGCCGGTAACGGTCGGCGAGCTGTTGTCGTTATAGCAGTTCATCAAGAGCCTCTCTCCTCCGCAAAGGCTTACATGAAGTTTCTAGTGAGGGAAAAGTGAGCGCGCAAAACTGATGGCACGCAAGGGGTAATGGAAAGAGCGAAAAACTTCATGTATGTTATTTTTAAATACTTAAGGAGGCTCTGCGGAGGAGAGAGCGTCAACAGCTGTGAACTATGTTAGCGCAGGCATACCGCAGGCATATGTGAGTCATAAAGTAAAGTGTTTAGCTGATATTTTACTTTGCTTGATCATGAATATAATTCTTCGCCAAATTGCCTTTCTTTTGATTTTACTATGAAGTCGAGCAAAACAACATGGAGCAAAACTTGCGTTCAATTAAAGGACGTCAAATTAAAGCCACGTTACTTCGAAAACTACAGTCGAGGATCAATATTCCACATGCTTAAATCTCACTGACTTGCATAACATTATGTTGTGTATATATACAGTTTTGTGTACTATGCTTTTGGTGGGCAAAAGTACATTTAATAAGAGGGGCGGGGCAAGGGGGGGTCTCTTTAAGAAATCACGAAGGTCATTTTTAGATTTCACGAGTCACGAAAAACAAAATTTCATTTTCACGATTTTTAGAAACACTGAAGCGTAACAAAGTCTGAAACCATTTAGAGATTTTCTAGACAGCAGAACTCGATGTTAACACAAACACATTTTACTAACGTTAAC
Organism: Paramuricea clavata; assembly: GCA_902702795.2. Taxonomy (NCBI): domain Eukaryota; kingdom Metazoa; phylum Cnidaria; class Anthozoa; order Malacalcyonacea; family Plexauridae; genus Paramuricea; species Paramuricea clavata. The sequence goes on from CACRXK020018135.1 coordinate 3,577, forward strand.
GTTAGAACTTTTAAAAGACTATGGAAATCATTGCGAGGCACTACGAAACATTACGAGCGTCTTACGATAGTTCACAAAGTCTACGAAGAGGTAAACGTCGTTGTCGTATACCTTCGTACGATGAAACAAAGAAATTTCAAGAAAGACAACCGCGGGAAGCCTTTTTAGTCATTTTTTGAACCTTAATATTAAATTTGGGCCGAGTTTTAAACGTAAACATTCACAAGTTAGGGTAGAATATTGGTAAATTCAAGACCCTAACTAGCTATATATTCACGATTCACGGCACGCATATTAATCACGATTCACGAAATGGCATTTCTTTATAGGGTATGGGCAACAAAAATAACTATTTACTAAAAATCATCCTAATTGATAAATTGCTGATATATAAACATCATACAAAAATTTTGTGGTCATTGAAAGCGTTTTAGAACACTTACCGATAAGATAAAACTATCGTACAGACTGTGAAAATCCGCCATCTTGTTTCCGAATTTCGAAATATTAAGCGTGAAAGGAAGTGACGTCACGTGCGGGTTAACAAGCTTTAATATAAAGTTCGATGTTTGTGTTTTTTGTCTTGGTATTGAGCGACGAGTATAAGGAATTATGGAAGTAGTTCATGAAAATCAAGTGAAAGAAATTTTACCTTACCAATTTGAGCCAGAAATGGAATTAATATCCCACTCATCTGATTCTGAAGAAGATTCGTCTAGCTCAGACGAGAGTATTGATGAAGTATTTGAGCTGGCAAACAGCTGGTGGAAATCCACACTAAGTTGGTGTAAATGTGGTCATTGCAAAATTATGCCGGAAACTCTAGAAAATTTTTGTTGCAAGGAAAGGGCGGTGGAGTACGATGAGTACGATGAGAAACTCTCTCAAGCCGAAAGTTCGGGAGACGCGTGTCTAACACAGTTGCCCGATTTTCAACAGAATATGTTAACCGAAAGCGTTCTGAAAATCGACGCTTGTAGATATGTGGAGGAAAACTGGCCGCCTCGTGATGATGAAATGGCCAAAACTCACAAAATTTTCCGGTTAGTTTCGTATTATAGATGTTCAAGATGGATTTTTGAGTATCTTGGGAAGAAGAATCGCCGACCATTTTCTGCGTGCATTTATACAGCTATTCGGGAAAAGTTTTCATCGCCCGATGGCCTATATACTGGTTTTAAATATCCCAAGACTATAAACAAGTACAGGTTTCAGCTTTGTTTTTATTTTTGTTGTTGTTGGTTACTGCATACTACTTTTATAATCAACTCAAAGTATTTTCGCACAGAAAAATCCTATTTTTATAGACGAAGTTATTTATATTAACTCAATTACTTATTCAGACATTTGTTTTCATTGCAAGAACAGTTGCAAGAGCACAAATTGCCACTTCCCTTGCAAACGCATCTTTTTGTTGCACATTTTCCTGTACAAGTACAACAGACTCCATCAACTGGAATTGCTGGTTTGGAGTACCTGCTATGGCGTTTAGCAATAACATCTGCCTTGCTTGGTCTTGGTTTCCCATCCAAGTAATTAGCAACCATTGTGCTTGGTTTTGCTGGTAGGACTGCATGAGCATGGTCATTGGCCTTCTTTAATAATGGAAATTTGCATCTCAGCTGTATAACCTCTTGTTGTTTTTTTGCTAAATAATCTAAAAATTAAAATCAATTTGACTGACGAAAATCCCAAGTATTCATTTGATATCTGACAAATATTTCTCTGATATCAAGATATCATTTGTGCAATAGAATATGTAATAATACCATAAGTAGGTTTGGACTTTAATAGCCTTGCAATTACTTTAATTTTCTCTCTTATTTGCTTTTGGAAATACAACAGACCATTTCAAAGTACCATCTGCAGTGTTTGATTGGGATCGGTTGGCAATTTCATTGTAGTGCAGGTTCGAGCAAAAAATCCTGAAAGTTTGAAAGCAAATAAGCCTATGTATGATATAATATATACAGTCTTAGTGAGACAAAATGACTTCATAACTTACATATCCAGAGCAATAAATACATTTAAATACATACCTTGCACTTAAGAATGATATGGATAATATGTACTCTTTGGCAAAAATTCATTGTCCAAAGAATGCTTAACTTTGCTTCGAGACCTGATGTTTGGTAATACTGTGACATCATCTTGATTGCTTTAATAAGACGAGGTCTAGTAACAACTTCAATTAGTTTCTTATGTGCAGCTGATCCTTAAAATATATGTGGATAAAAAGTAGTTTATTACATCAGATAAAATGCATTTATATTGAAATGAAGTGTGTCCAGATGAGATAACTTTTATTATTTATTGGAACGAATTCAAGAGTTTTGATTGGCTAAAAGCTGTAGGCTAAATCATCATATACACTTGATAGCTGCCCGGAAATTTGGAATTATGACACCACCGTGAAATATAGAAACAATTATATCACGTTTAATGTGACTTCATGGTATATTGAAAAACGATGTAGCACCCTATGATGTGATCCTAATTTATGTGACTTATGTCAAGATCAGGAATATATGAATAATAAACAATAGAACAAATAACAAAACAATAAATAATATAAAAACAATTATTGAATTCGGCTCTCACAGGATATGAGGAATTATTAAGGCCTCCATTTATGTTATCTGCCTCAGCCTTTGGCTTAGGCAGATAATAAACTTTGGCCTTAAGATTTCCTCATATCCTACTCGACCTCATTAAATAATTGTTAAGTGTCATTAAGAAAATAAGACATAAATAAGACATATTATGTTTAACTTATACTGTATTACTTATTACCCTTTTCCAACCATCTTCTTTCAATGCCTTCATGACAGCATTTCAAAAAAACTTTATATCCTTGATGTACGTGGACATCAGCAATATGGTTGGTGATGCTAACCCATTTTTCCTCTCTTTCCAAGGGAGATGCACTTGAATTTGCCACCCAATACAAGTGGTTTATAATTGACTATAAATCAATAGAAACTATATTTTAATGAAAACAGATTAGTATTTTATATAATATAGCACACCCTGGTTCACTGTTATTCATTTAATTTTTCATAAATGTACATACCCCAATCCATTCCTTGATTGACTTATACTTTTTGGTCTTACAAATTTTCAGTAGCTTCTTTTTTTCTCCTGTTTAAAATTTACTTAATAGTTGTAATTTTTTGCAGTAATATAGGGTCATTTACAAATATTTGTAGTCATGACAGTGATAGGGAGTTCACCTTTAGCAATGTGCCAAACGTCGTAACAATGCGTGATTCCAGGCTTTTCCGACTGTAAATAAGAAGTAACTTGATTATGTCGATCTGTCACTAATTTACCAATTTTGACATCTTTCTTTTCAAGGAAAGCAATCTGCCGTCTTAGTGCTTCCAGCGCCATCGTGTTTGAGTTATCAACTTCGGTGCTCTATTTTAAAACAATTAAAAATATTATTTAAAATTACGCAATTTGCATAGGTGTTGAGATGCTGCTGCATTAGAGAGAACAAAATAATTTTACCTGAATTATTTGTGTGTCGAGGACCAGGTTTCTTTCAACATCTAGGGAACTTCCAGCTCCTAACAGCCCATAGTGGCATGGGCTGTCAACGCACATATCTGAAGCTATAGTGGCTGTCTTACCAGAAAGCTTCCCAACTATTTCCTTTTGATGCGCTTCCCAAACATTGTATACTGCGGGGATGACATAAGCACCCAGCAAATTTGAATATTCTCGCTGTTTCATGAAAGGAATGTTGAGTGATTGGAAAAATCAAATGACCTTATTTGGGTGCATGCCTCCACACATAGTGGCAGAAGACATCAGTAAATTTAGAATCGGCATATGATAATGTAGAGGTCCAGTCGACCATGAGAATCTATGATTAGCGTAATTTGCGCATAAAATGTCAAATTTGCAATACGTCCCATCATATATTCCGTTTGTCGTAACGACACAATTTGCACCACAAATAGCACAAGATTGAAACGCTTCCACCAGTGCTTCTTTGAACACGATAAATTTCAATTGTTTTTCGGGACTCTTTGTTTTTGATAAAATTCTTGCAGCCTTTACTCCCTTTAGCGCATTATTTTCTACATCTTCATCATCACATGGTTTGTAATCGTCTTCCGAATTTTCATCTTCTGTGTTAACAGCGCTGTTATATCGACGGACGTCATTGTAAATGTTCAATTTATCACACTTGTTTGAATCTTTACGCGGGCAATCTGAGATTACAGGTGTATGCTTCTCCATTACATAGGTCTTGATATCAGCTTCAGTAATATTGTCAGCTATCTCGGGTTCAGGGGGAGTTTTATACATGGGTTCTTTTGTCTCGTTGTTGGAAGTTTCATCCACATGTTGGATAAACGCTACTTTTGACCATAATTCACTATTTGTATCCAAGTATGTTTGGGTTTTGACGGATTTTGTTTCTACGCCGACGGAAACTTGAACCTTTCTGTTCCTGGTTAAACACTTTTCGGTCTGTGAAGATTTTGAATTAAGAGGCATTTCGTTATCTTCAGGTATTTCTTCCACCACATGCAGTACCCCACTCATCATGAATCTCTGTTTCAATTACCTCACTGGCATATTGTCGTTTTTCAGAACCAATATAACTGTCTTGTGAAGTCATTATTTCGCTGAGAACCTGAAAATTCAAGGGAGGGGTTAGATAGACATCTTTTAACTTTTCCACGTGTGGACACATGTTATGACACTTACTAAGTTACTTCGCTGAGGAGGGTGCTTTTACAGCAATGTATATGAGATGCGCTAAACCTGTTTCAGTCGCAATAATTCGAGAATCACTTAAAACGATGTACCTGTTTATTGTCTTGTATTGGAGTCAGGGCCGTAGCGACCGGGGGGTGTGGGGGTATAACACCCCCATGATGATTGCTCATATGAGCAATTTCAGGTAAATTCAGTTAGATTCGCAGAAGAAATTCAGGCAAATTAACGCATATTCAGGTAATTCCTAGAACGTACCAGAGAAAGTTAATTTACAAAAATAACTGTCAATTTGGGAAAAAAATAATGTATATTTACAAAAATTTTAGAAAATCCTCGAAATTTTTCAGAATTTTAGAAAAATTTCTTTGATGAACGGAGAAAATTTGTGAATCGGAAAAATTTTTTATGTCGCGAAAAATTTGGATATGTCCGGAAAAATGTTTTACCCCTAAAATGGTGCACTGACCGAAATTTTTTTGGCGACTGGGGGGGAGGGGGGAGGTCGCCGAAAATATTTTCCCGGAAAAAAAATTTTCAGGTAAAATTCGAAAATTTGGTACTTTCAGATAGATTTAACCAAACACCCCCCTGAAGCGAGTTACTCGCGACGGCACTGATTGGAGTTATAGTGTTTTGACTTTATATGTAGCTTTATAATAATGACACAGTCATTTCCGATACAGTTAAAAACGAAGAAACACGTGCTGGCAAAACAACATGCACGTACAACACACCCAACTATGCTAACTGACCCACAAATATTAAAACATATAAATTAAATAGTGTTCTGTTACCTTAATTGAGTTGAGAAAGCCGTCCTTTAGGCCTTGTTTTTTTGGCGGGAACTGCAGTTTCTCCCGGTGCATTTTTAAATGGTACAGCATCCGGCTTTAGCCAGATATTCACTTTGCCAGTAAATCCAATAGATGCCAAATATGTCGGGGAATAAGAAGTCAAAAAGTTTTTGTCTGAAAAGTGATCAGAACAAATTCTTGAATGTTTGGATGGTGCAAAAATTTTTCCACCCACGCTTTTCGTCTCTCACTGTCTTTCTTCGGTGGAAATTTGAAAAAACTAATATTTTGTCTTTTATCACCTTTGTTGCTACTATTACATCCATATACTGGACAATACATTTGTCAAAAGAAATGGCAAAAGTAAGAGAAAAAGCAAAGATTTTAGTAAATCGTTATTTTTGTTGCCCATACCCTTTAAATCACGAATCACGAAGCACGAATGAGCACTTTTAGCCGTGAAAGTAATTTTACTGCTAAGTGCTAAATGAGAGAAGAAAAGACAAATTAAAGAAGATAAGGCATGCAAAGAACACAAATACAGAAATACGTTTTCTAAGTGTTATAAAATGTTTGTAATACGGAAATTCAGTACATACTGTATGGACTATAGTGTAAGACCAGCCAGAAATCAACAGACCATACCATACGTACAATTGATACAAAATACACCAAAACAACTGCATCGTTACCGGCTTATTTAAACTGACTAATGAGATTCCCCGTTTTCATAGCATCATGCATGCAAAGCATTCTGGTCGGTTAACAGCAATGCATTCTGGTCGGTTAACAGCAGTGCATTCTGGTCGGAGAAACGAAAGTAAAATCTTAGTTTCAGAGCCCAGTACGTCCGAATTAGAACTTCTGAGTTGCTCTCTTGCTTCAGGTTCGCTCGCCAGCAATAAATACACGTGTTGTCTGTTGAGCTCCGAAATTTATGAGCCAGGGTCATTGATGCGCATCGTCTGCCCATGGGCAGTTCTACAATAGTAAGAGAAATTTCGCGTTACACCAGTGACACCCCCCCCCCCCCCA
>CACRXK020018136.1:0-10141 GCA_902702795.2 Paramuricea clavata
GCTTTCGATCCGTAAGCCCGGATCTTCATCAGTGCTAATAATATGTGCACATATTATTAGCACTGATGAAGATCCGGGCTTACGGATCGAAAGCTTTGCAGTAATAAATTTACGTGGTGTTTCCACAAACAAAACTATTATATATACATATTGTTTTCATTCCAAGGTCTAGCACAATACATGCATGATGAAAAATGCAATATAAAAACCAATTTGTTAGCCGTGAATGCTGAATATAGCTACTTATATAGTTATACATGTAGCTATACATCTATACACGTTGACTGAGTACGGCATATATTGAGTATCATATGGTGTCCTAGTAATAATTCTCTCTTTTATTTTTACATGCCCGGCTCCATACAACAAATACAAGCTTTTTAGTACAGCGCTATCGGCATACCCTTAGGATCGGATCATATTTTTTTACGCCACAGGATATATTTTTTCGTTACATTTTTTTCTGTTATGTTTCATAAATCTACAGTCATGTACTTATTTTCTTATTGGTTCACATTTATGCAAATAACAAGTCGTTGTTTTTCATTTGTTATCCTTAGTTTCATCAAATATACAACATAACTTTTAGTCATAGATTGTGCCAACAACACGAAGCCATCAAATGCATTATCATATTTCACACTACATTTTTTGATCTAACATTTAGGGACTATTTATAATTGTGACATAAAATGAGATAGTTTTGTGTGTAAAATTCAGTATCCCTGTATGCGGCGTTTCGTCAATTCGTCCTTCATGGACTCGTCAGCAGGGATTTGGCCGGTTGGCATATGTGTGCCGAGAAGGAGACAGAATACAGAAACCGATTTGGATTACAGAGTGAATAAACATAAAAATAGCAATATATATGCGTATGACTATTGTAAAATAAATGTAAAGTATAAACTGTCTTACCAAATTCGCTGCCATTTTTTGTCAAACCAACTTACCAACACGTTGCCGTTGGACCATGGTTGTAATTTCTCAGGAATGCTGCCGCATATATATACATGTCAGCCATAATATGTCACGTGGAGTGACTTTATATCTGATAAAACACATGTGGCATTATATAATTGTTTATCTTAATTAGCATGATTATATGGTGTCCCATGTCCGCCAAAAATCAACTTTTGCATTTCACTATATGATATTTTGAGGATCATACTCATTTCATTAAAATAACAACATTGTTTTTGAAGATCACCGGTTTATCGATTGAAAACACAACTTATTTTTTGAAGACCAACTTTTGAAGACCAATTTTTGAAGACCAACTTTTGAAGACCAACTTTTGAAGACCAACTTTTGAAGACCAACTTTTGATACCCAACCGCAATCCAATGTCTTTGTTGTTCGCGAGCTCATTTATTATGTTTTCAAAATGGAGGAAGAAGACAAACAATACTTGCTACAGGCGATTTTTTATGTGGTAAATTCCATCGACCGTTTTTCACAGTCTCGAGACGCTAATGTAGACTACATAAGAGCTTATGCTGAAACTTGATTTTTTACAACGGTAATTGCTAGTAAATATGAATCTTGATTATTCGATATGTGCAAACGTTGGAGAGGCATATAACATTCTTTTCAATATGGAACAAATGGAATACCAATGCAGACAATAGGATATCCGAAGGGGGTAGGGGGGTTAACTTCTAATTTCCTCCGTGAGGGTGGTATGGATGTTTTCTGGAATGACCCATTGGTAAACAGAGAAAAACAGGATAATGTATTGTCCTAGAACATAGATATCCTAATACGGGTGTCCCAAAAAAAAGTACCCCTGTTTGATTTGTAATAACTTCTAAAAAAGTAAAGCTATCAAACAGAAATAAATTGCATTAAATAGAGGAAGGACTAACTTAGATTTCGATATGTTACAGTTGTATTTTACTTAAGAATTCACGGAGATATTAATGTTCAAAATCGGGAGCATATTTTGGGATGTGTCTAAAATTAGCGAAAATCGGCAAATCAAATATTAACTCCAGCGTTTGTTTGCTTAATGACATATCAGGCTAACTTGTATTTCAGCGAATTGTCGTTAGGGTTTGTAAGAGATATGGCGTAGATTTATACATCTTACATGTATGTCTTAACTCATTGTTTCCTGAAACATGAAGTTTCGAAATTATGCAAGTATTTAATAGATCTTTGCAAACTTAAAGATACATGAAAGACCATGCAAGGCAGGCGCTTAAATTTTTCTTAAATAGCCTAATTTTTTTATGTTTTTCATGGGTTCAAAACAAAGTTGATTATTTCTCGGTTAGAGCAGGATGAATATTATTCTTTAATGAAGGAAATAATATTGCTTTTTGCAAATACACATCACAGTATCAACGCTGCTAGGCTATTTTGTTACGTTTTGTTCCAAAAATGTTGGACCTCTCTGGGGAGTTGCTTGTTATGTCTTTACTTATGGAGTTGTATGCCTGGTTTGATTTTGTTTCATTCTCAGTTTATTCTGAACTTGCCAAGATTAAGAAAGGCAAAAGAGTTTGGGTGTTCTTAACAAGATTTCAGAACGTTGCAGAAGTTAGAAAATTCATTCAATGTGAAGTTAGAAAATTCACAATTCCATTGTGACAGCATGCCCTAATTCAGAACTACGAACGAACGATCCATGACGATCCTTCGTGATGCAGTGGTCTCATGAAATAAGGAAACGTATTCGTGCCAGGAACACACGCGGATTTCGGACGAATAAATCTTGCTCATAATAAACAATTTGTCAAGTGTCATTTATTTACTGGTAATAGTGCATGTTTCAGTCGGGCAAATCTTGATTAATATTTGATACGCCGTTTTTTGCATATTTCAGACACATCGAGAAATATGCTCCCGATTTTAAACACTAATATCTCCGTGAATTTTTAAGTGAAATGCAACTGTAATATATCAAAATCTAAGTTAGTCCTTCCTCTATTTGATGCAAGTTATTTCTCTTTAAAAGCTTTACTTGGTTAGAAGTTATTGCGAATCAAACCGGAGTACTTTTTTTTGGGACACCCGGTATTACACACAGTCAGGTTTTAGCAGCGCCGTGGCAAGCTCGATAATTGGGGAGGGGGGGGGGCTGATATTCATATATTTGTGTTCACAGACCATAAAAACAATTGATTTCTAAAGAAATAATAACACAGAACATGAATATATGAATATCAGCCCCCTCCCCCAATTATTGAGCTTGCTACGGCACTGTTTAGACTGTTTATGAGTCCAAATGGTACACAGGACATTAAAAACCTGCACAAGCTTTCCCCCTGCCCCCCCCCTAAAAGTTGATGTCTGCTGCCACTGCTCGAAATATGTTCTCCTTTTGGAGGATGTGAAGGAGTGGATATTAAAGTTATAAATGTTTATGTAATCTACTCCTTCACATCTTACAAAAGGAGAAAATCGCAACTAAAATTGCATGTAATGTTAGAAAATGGAGGGGTATTCTGCAATCTAACCTGATCACAAGTAAAATATTATACGAGCCGCCAACACCAAGTCATAAAGTACTATTTAAAGCGCGCGTAGGAGTGTTTTACCACATATAAAACACGACGCGTAGCGGAGTGTTTTACATGTGATAAAACACGACTACAAGTGCTTTAAATGGCTTGAAAAACGACTCATCTTATACGAGTTCATTGGCGAAGTAATTTTTAAAATAAACTTTTTATCTAAACCGAGAAAATCAAAGCTAAAGTTTATGTAAATTAACATGATTTTTTATGACATATAAAACCACGACACGCTTATGATTTTTCTTTGTGTTTTCTTCCTGAATTATTAATGAATTTTTTAATCATAATTAACTATTAATACATGTCATGTACATTGTACAGTATATGAATAATTCATATTCTTGAATTTACATCGGCCTGCACAAAATGGATAAGGAAAATAAAACACTGAATATATAAAAAGTTTAGTTACTCAGACCATAGTTAATAGAGGAGAGGGTTGGAAGCTGGGGGCGTGGCCAAATTATGTTATTGTTCTCTGTCACGTGACAATACGGGTGCATCAAAATCTATTTGTAATAGGAGATTGTATTACAGAGGAGGCTGTAGTACTTGAAAAACGTCTTTTACAGAAAGAATATCCAAATACCAGGTGCAAATTGCTCCATACATGGTTGCGGGACTAGTAGAAAACACTTTGATCTCAGTATTTTTTGAAATCCAACAAAAGACGACGATTTATCGACGAAAATTCGCGAAGCGTTGGCGAGGCCTGTCACAAAGGACGCTGGATCGAATCGCTCAACAAACACTTCACGTTTGTGAAAGACACTTTGAAAAGACACAGCCGCAACATGTAAGTTATTTTCTTTCTCTGGTAGAGGTATTGATATTTCGGTATGAACGCTTGAAAGTTACAACTTAGCAGAAGTACTGTATATATTTCATGTATCAAATGATCGAATTTGTATTAACCATATGGTCATAGAGCAGGAAAAATATATTAAATATTAATGATTTGCATAAAAGTGCGTTACGGTCATTAGGTCATATTTATATAACAGTTAATCCTTGTGTTCATAAAACGAAGGTATACATATTATTCAGGACACTGTCACTGAGGACAGTAGAAACATTTTCGTATACAGTAAACAAAGTATTATACAATATTCAAAGGCTATTTTAATAGCAAGAAACTGGCATAATAAAGTAACAGGATTTTTGTTTGGCCATGTCATAGTATATGAAAGCCCCATTTACAGTTATTATAAATCTTGTTTGCTTTGAATTTTATTATAATTACTATTGTATAAATTAACAACAATACTTGTATACATTAAGTCAACTTACTGTATATATAATCAGATATTTTATGTTCTGCTTTAGTTCCCACCTGCAAAAGGCTTGTAGCTGGTGCTATTCCTACCTTTAATATACCCCAGAAAAGCATACCTCTCTACATCGACAATTGGAGCCAGGTAACATTGCTGGTCGTCACACTGGTCAGAGGAGTAAATGGTATGGTGGATTAGAAAAGGCCTTGCCGTAACATAAAACAGAAGTAATCTAGTGAGAACTTTTGTGGGGTTTTTGCACCCAGAGCTGTCATTAAGGGCCTGTAGCTTGCCTACTTCTGTCTGAACAAAGTTCATATAAACAAAACTGTGAAGCAATAAACAAACCTTTTACTTCCTCTAGTCAGAACATCAAAATTAAAACAAAAGATTAAATTATTTCAAACAGGTCAGGCTTTGATAGGATGTTTTGTAATCTTAAGAACTCTGTAAAATACCTTCCAAAATGCAGGGAATGTGTAAAATACCTTCCCAAATGCAGGAGGCATTTCCAATTCTTTAGATTTCAGGGTTAGGGGCATGCACCCAGACCCCTCTAGGAGTCTTGTGCCTTCAATGTTCAATCATTTTTCGGCCACCTACTTGTAAACTTAATGACAGCACTGCTTCAAAAGAGTAATATGCAATAATTTGTACATATGCTATAAAATAATTATTAAAACAGATTATAAATGAATAGGTGAACAAATATAAGACTAGAACAATATATTACCTTAGTTGAATAATTTGTAAAAATTTATACTAATATATACAGTAAATCACTATTACACAAAATTTTGTTTCACTTCAAATAAACAAGACATTGGTAGGCTCAACTTTGAGTTATCATGGTTTGAGAGACAACAACGGCTAGAATCAGAGCACACTGACGTAGTGAATAAGTACACTATTCACATCTGAAATTGGCTGTCAACCAGGGGCATAGGAACCAGGGGGCCAAGGCCCCCAAGTTTTCAGAAGACGCAAAAAGTGCCCTTCGAGTGTGGGGCAGTTAAACAATGAAATGACCAGCCTGCTTGCTGCACTCTTTGGCTGAGAATCGGGCCTTTCAGAACCAGAAATCGGGCTGGAGCACGACAAATGGCAAAATTTGAAACTTAACAGCCATACAGTTTACCAATATTCTCAAAACACAAGGACGTACTGGCATTCTTTTGATACTGCAATGCTATTAAATTGCTCAATAATGTCATTCCACAAACTTTTTGCTAATGGAGGAGCTTGGACATTCTTAATAACTTTATCAACGTGTAAAGAAGTAGGTTTGCCTTAATTCTTGTGTGCTTTCTAAAGCACAATTCAGCAATTCTAGCAATATCATTAAGTCATTAATTTGGTACCCACAGGGCTGACGGCCCCTCTCCAGCAACATAAGCTGGGTGGTCCAAACTCTTCTGATTTCACTGATAATTACTAGCAGAATACAAACATTAAAAAATATTTCCGGGTATATAATCCTTTGCACACACTAGGTAAAATCTTCTGGCATCCAACAGTTGGTCTACAAAGCATTTGGAGAGGAATAAGAACTAAGTTTAATACCCTTAGGTCAATATTGTACTATACAGAGGAAATATCAAAATTTGATATTTCCTCTGTATGATATTTCCTTTGATATCTCATTTGTCTAATATATTATAAGACTTGGTCTTGGAAACTGCGGGATGGGCGTGAAATATCATGGAATCTTGGAATAACATTCTATTTTGATGTGACAGAATGATCAAAAGTAACAAATCACATGTTAGTAGACATTGAATCACTGTATATTGGTCAATATGTTGTTGTTGCTACGGAGGAACTCTGATACCATACATAAAAGCTCTCTGCTGCGAGGTAAATTGTGGCATTGCCATTTCAAAGTGTACGGGGTATTATACGAGAAAATGCGTTTCAGCACAAACAACTCGAAAGCACATGCAAATTCCATGGAAATTCCATGGAACTCTCATGGGAGTAAAAATGAATTCATAATGAACCAAGAACAGCACCAACGGAGAAAAATGTAACGTTTTCATAGGCTTTTTGGAGGATTTGTACTCGGTAAAATCCTGCCGAAATTTTATCATAAATGCAACAAATAGCGACCTTTTCATACATGAACTCAAATAAAGAATACCGTTTGTCATTTCCGTGCGCAATCCACTTTTAGGGGAGCAAAAGTTGACCACTGCTAAAACGACGTGATAAAAGCTGGATAAAAAGCTTTTAGTTTCATTGCAATAGATGCTTTCTACTCGACATGAAAACAGAAGGTAAACAAAGTAAAACTATTTATTTTCTGATTCGTTTTGCAGCATGGACATGCTTGAAAAATGCTTTTTGACAGACAAATACAAATTTTAGTTGCCGAAAAACAATTTGTTCTTTACAACATTTATAAAAACAATTTTGCCCAAATAAGCCCAGGAATAGTCTTTAAACTGCCATGCATTTAAGGTCTTTTTTTTTAATTTGATGTTTAAGGACAAGTTGTACGTTGTACGTACTATTTATATTTATATACGTATATTTTCGAAGAATAGCTGAATATGTAGAACATTTGAATCAAAACATGTAGCACTGGCAAGTGTTTTTCGATGTTTATATTTGTTTTTTTCGCAGGTTGGTCGGAGAAAAGGACATTTCGGGCTTGGCACTAAGTCCACTGAAGCCAATTCACTGTATTTTACTGTCTTTAGTATCGATAGGATGGATTTTTAGACTTTTTGGGTAGTGTTTTGAGTTTGAAAATTGTCTTCACTCCTCGGTTTTTCGCGAAAAAATAACTCTTTTGGACCACGGTCTGACGGTCAAGATATCGTAAAAAGCTGCCACTGCTGCAGCCAATCAGATTGCAGGAAATAAAAAATACCACTAGACATGCACAAATAAAAAAATAAAAAGAGATATTAGATAATTACTGAGTTATGTTGTAATATATTGACTACTCTGTAAGTTATTTTATAGGAGATGTAAACCACAATGTAATTTGTTATTATTTATCACGTTTGGAGACCAAAAGTCAATTTATTTTGATAAATTTATCTAAATTGAATATTCAGTGTAAATTTGGCCGATTTTTATTACTCCGGGTACTGTAAATACCGGAGTATTAAAATGCCAGATCTATTTTCTTGCACCGTACACAACGCACAACAAAAATTATGAAATATTTAAAAATATAGCCGCCGTTCGTAGTAGGTCGATTACTCCGGGTAGTGGTACTGTAAGTACTGGAGTACTAAAATGCCAGATCTTTTTTCTTGGGCGACACAAGTGACTATTAGCCGACTATATTCGCCGCGACTATTCTTCTTTTATCAATTGCCCTTTTGATTGTCATTTATATTTAAACATGTGCGCGAAAGTTGATATGCATGTCTATTCTAATGTAGAAATAATTTATATAAAAAATAAAATAAATATAAAAAAGATTACTAAATTGAAAGTAAATTAATCAACACGAGCTAAAATAATTATTTTGTTAAATTATTGAAATGTAAAGTACTTTCAAGCTTTTTACCCTCGAATTTTTACCCCCGACAATAATAAAGCATAAAATATTTGTAAAATACGACCCCCAACGTTTTATGTACGACCCTCGACTTTTTGTATAGGACACCCGACTAAATACTCTCGACATTGGACCTTCGATACTCGACCCTCGACAAAAACCTAAACTCGTTGCACAGTGCTCACATAATTGATAATGATAAATGATGACAGGACTTCAGTTCTGTAGTTACACTGTACATCTGATATTAGACTAAATGTGATTAAAGCACTAGCTAGAGATAATCTGTCACTGTCTCTTTTTAGTTTTATGTTATAAAATATTATGGTTATTGTGTCTCCATATGTTTTGAGTCACTAGGTGAAGTGACTACGCTATAATCCCCCACTTTTCCAACTTTAACATGCCAAATATCATGGCATTAAAACATACGTTAAAAAGTACCTTTGCGTTTAGTTTAAGGTCCTGTACCGGGAGTGAACGCCTGAGCCAGGGTCTTGTTATGTTTATGAGCCTTTGCATAAACTTGAGAAAGTTCGCGAACAAAATCAAGTATCACATCACTCAGCAGGTGATGCTGTGCGTGTAAGTTGATATTGTTACTGCCAAGATGTTAGAATTTCTATTAAAGTTATTGTTGGTTTAATTTTGAATGTCGACATTTTTACTGTATTTTGAATAAATCAATACCGTCTGAGGATTAACCCGTCACATTAGACATGTCTGTTCTTGTGCGAAACGTGTTTCCTGCGTCTTGTTTCAATATTTTTACTGAGCTTGGCGAGCCACGAAGATTCCACACGGGGGTCGCGAGGATGAAGTCTGGTCTATATAAATCGTAGGAGCCATTTTAAATAAGTAATTATGGTTGAGAGTTGTGACACTATGTAATACATGATATACCTTCTTATTACTTTTGATTTTGTGAAAGTCTAAGTAAAAGTGTATAAAATCAAGAGTATATATGGATCTTTCAAAACGCTAAAATTAACATTAATTTTAAAAGTAATATAAATTTTTAAAACGCTCATGCAGTGCTTACCGATACGTTTTAATAGTCCCTCCTTAATATCAATTGCTTTATATATATATATATATATATATATATATATATATATATATATATATATATATATATATATATATATATATATATATATATATATATATATTTCTCATTTATAGGATACTGTTCAAAGGCAAACCAGGATGACTTTTTACATGCATTTCTTTGTGATCATCTCTCAAAGCATAAGGAGTGTGAAAATTTGGTTGAAGTAACGGAGAGCCGTCGTGTTCTGCATTTTAAGGATTTAGACAAAATAAGTGTCGTTTACTGTGATTTTAAAGAACAAAATGGCAAGGCATTAAACAGAGATTCGAGGAGTAGGAAAGACAATTTTAAAAATATATTGAATATGAAGATAAGAAACGGGTGCCTACAAAAATTTGGTAACGGAACAGAAGATGGCAAAGAGTTTCTCAAATATGAAGTTAAAAATCAGGAGTGGTGGAATTCACTTACTAGGAGCTATACAGTTGTGAAAGGTCCAGGCATGGTAATACTGTCATTTACTTTTCGCAGATACACTACACATAATACATTTTTATAATGGATGTACTTTTAATTTTCAGAGACATAAGAATTTCTCAGAGGCCAACGGTCAAGTAGCGGCTGAACCACCTTCAGATGCAGGAGGTAATATACGAGTCAAATATATATATATATATATATATATATATATATATATATATATATATATATATATATATATATATATATATATATATATATATATATATATATATATATATACATACATACATAT
>CACRXK020018137.1:0-10141 GCA_902702795.2 Paramuricea clavata
CCACTTCTATTTTTAATCTATATCAATGACCTGCCTAATTGTCTTGTACATTCCCGTGCACGTATGTTTGCTGATGACACTAATTTGACATATGCAAGTAATAATATTTACGATATCAATCATAACTTTAATGAAGATCTTGCCCATGTCAGTGAAAGGTTATCAGCAAATAGGCTTACTTTAAATCAAACTAAAACTGAATTCATGTTGATTGGCTCCCATCAAAGGATAAATACTTTTCACGCAACTCCTTCTTTGGCAATTAACAACGTTCCAGTTAGGCAAGTCTCTCACACAGAGTCACTGGGCACACATATCGATGAGAAGTTGTCCTGGAATGTTCACATTGAAAAATTGTGTAAAAAAGTTGCTAGTGGCATAGGTGCTTTAAAGCGCATAAGACCTTTTGTTTCACCTTCCACAATGCAACTGATTTACAAATGTCTAGTCCAGCCATATTTCGACTACTGCTCAGTTATCTGGGATAGTTGCGGGAGTACTCGTGCGGATAAACTACAAAAACTACAAAATCGTGCCGCAAGAGTACTGACGTCATCCAGTTATGATACAAATGCCGATTATCTGTTTGAAATACTTGGTTGGAAAAATCTTGCATCTCAGCGTAAGATTGCCAAAACTATCATGGTATATAAATCTGTGAATGGCCTTGCACCAGATTACCTCTCCGAAATGTTTGTTGATCGCAGTAACATTACAAATTATACGTTGAGAGACACCACCGGCAAACTAGCGATACCACAACCGCGTACAAACTATTTGAAAAATAGTTATGTGAGCGTATTTGAAATTAAATCACATTTCAATTTACTTACGGTAAACATCGTTGTAAAGATTTCTTTACTGTAAATATTTCTTCTCAAAAGACGCAAAGCGTGAAAGCGTAGTAAAATGATTAAAAACAGCCGAAGGTCGCTGTTTTCATGTCAATTTTGGGTTTTCTAGTAAAATTCTTTAAATTTCCTCAAGACTTAGGGTTATTTATTTATGGATAATTTGGGTTACAATTTGGAAGGAGCCTTATGGACATTTGGGTAAAAATTGGTAAAAATTGGCAGTTCATTAATATTCTATTTTGTGGCTATCAGCGACGATCTGACATCCACCAAAAATGTGTGGCGAAACCTATACTCGCCTGGGCACAGGTGCCCCAGCAAGTAATTAATTAAAAATTAATGAAGCTTAATGAGGTTTATCATCTCATTATCTATTGTCTTAATTGCATTCGACGCGACCAAAATTCGACGTATAAAACAGGCCTAGGTAAAATACGCGATGCGACAGTCATCTAAAACCCTCAGATATCTACGATATCATGCAAATGTACATGATGACAGGATAAAACTGTTTTGAAATCTGTTCGTTTTGATGGAATGTTATATAATTGTTGACATCTAGTGTTATGAAGAAAAACGAGATCCTTCCATGTTCAATGATATTCTAATGGAAGCAGTTTTAGTTGGGATAGTGAACTTTATTTATTTATTTATTTATTTATTTATTTATTTAGTAATAGTGAACTTTATTTAGGCACGGAGGCCTGTGAGCCTGTCATCGAAAATAAGATGATCTTCCCAGGCGCCGTGACATTTGAAATATTTACAATATTTACAAGTTGAACTAGAAATTAAAGTATACATAACAAATTAATACTACAGTTTATTTTTGAATATTTTTGGGGAAGTGGAATTCCTAATTTCAAAAATTTATTTTTTAAAAAATTGGTATTTGGTTTAGGGACAACAGAATTGTAGTCATGACCTCGTGTACCATGACTGTGAATTAAATTCGCACGATTAAAGTATTAATCACTCCTTATAGTTTAAGTGTCGAGGGTAATCGAGAATAGTATTTAGTTGTTCTACGTGGAACATTTTCTTGGATACGCTTATAAATAATTTGTTCAGGAGACCAGAGTTCACTAGCATATTCACTGAAGTTTTATCAGAGGCCAATATACAAAACGTTTCTTATATGGACGTCCTTAATATTTGTGCATACCCTCTTACTTAAGCCTCAAGTTCTATTGGCTTTTAATTTTTAAAGTTATTTTGGAAATGTGTTGGGCGAAACGCAAATCATCTGTCACTGACAGTAATCTCAAGATTAACTCGAACGAGACTAACATCATCCATTTTATGAGCGTTATGTACTGGGTAAAAACAATTAGCTTTTCTCACGCTGCCATTTTTGGGGTACGTACTGTAATTTTTCGTAAACGATTATAACAATGTGAAAAGCAATATTTCAGAACAAACTAACAATTTACCGAGTAAATTTACATCATACACTTAAAAAAATATAAAATGTCGCCCTTACGATTGGCAAAAAAGTACCCCAAAAATGGCGGCGTGAGAAAGGCTAATATAGTCGCAGTAATTATCACATGCATGGAAGTGCAGTAAATATGAGGTAATTTATATTAATATTTTTTTTTATTTTCTCCATTAATCCCAAGATTAACTCGAACGAGACTAACATCATCCATTTTATGAGCGTTATGTACTGGGTAAAAACAATTAGCTTTTCTCACGCTGCCATTTTTGGGGTACGTACTGTAATTTTTCGTAAACGATTATAACAATGTGAAAAGCAATATTTCAGAACAAACTAACAATTTACCGAGTAAATTTACATCATACACCCAAAAAAATATAAAATGTCGCCCTTACGATTGGCAAAAAAGTACCCCAAAAATGGCGGCGTGAGAAAGGCTAATATAGTCGCAGTAATTATCACATGCATGGAAGTGCAGTAAATATGAGGTAATTTATATTAATATTTTTTTTTATTTTTTCCATTTAGCAAGTTTCCAAATAAATGGTCAAAATTCAGAAATGGATGTTAACTCGGGTAGCAATGTTCAAGGGACATGGGGTTTCTCTACGAATCCTGGTGAAAGCTATTTATCAGGTAATATCAAGTTGGCACCACCTGGAAAGGCAGTGGTTAACATTGCACTTTTCAAGTCTGAGTTTAATATTGTGACGTATCCAAAGTATTCTGGGAGAGGATGGTCAGTTACACACAGTCAGAATACCAAAAAGATAGTTCTGAATGTCATTAAAGCGAATACAGATGATGATGGCGAATATACCCTGGAATTAACATATTTGTCAAGTGCTGGAACGCCATTAACAGACACATACGGAATAAGGCTCAACGTTCTTGGTAAGTTGCGAGTATTTACTACATGCTTTCGTGGTTTCTTGGCCTATATGTAGGATACAATTCTTTCGAATTTTAGTTGTTCATTTTACAAACGGAATTATGTCGACACTGTAATTATTCAAGATCCCATGCATGCAACAATACATTGTACAGTTTCTCTTGGACTGTGGAACGAGGAGGCAAGGGGAATGGAGGCTCTGACGTCGACCCCCCCCCAAAAAAAAAAAGTAGAAGGCGACTACGCCTCTCCAAAGTTAAGGTTATTAGTTTTGGGGGCACAGCCCACGACACTGTTTTGCGTTGCATTTCTCGTAGATTTCATGCAGACACAAAATTTCAAGACACTGGTCGTCGGCTAAAGGAAATGAAAATCAATATGGCTACGATTAATTTCTAAATAGTATCTATTAACCGTGTTAGCATAATAGGAGCACAATGTTGTTTGTGTCATTTAATACAGTTGTGTTTAATGTGTCCCAATTTCTATTGTTCATACTCCATCTACAAACTTTGCCAAAATCAGATTAGTCTATACGAAAAACCCCCAGTTTTTTAACAGTTACAGTATGCCGCGAGGTGGAAACATTTTGAATAATCCTTTGTGTAGGTGAGGTATGATCCATTGAATGCAATTTGCCTTTTTATTTAGTAATACCGTATTATCCGCCGGACAGTTTTGATTCTGGATCAAAAACTTCTGATGAAGGCAAATCAGTGACGATAAAATGTGAACCAGAAGGAAGTCCAAAACCAATTGAAATTATCTGGGAAAAGAACAATGTAAGAATTAGAAAAACAAATACTGATAATCCAAACCTGGTATTTAGTAATGTCACGAGAAATGACATCGGGACATATGTGTGTAAAGCAAGTAATAAAGCTGGAAGTGCTTTAACCAATCCTTCTACACAACTGACTGTCAAATGTAAGTAGACGTTCAAAGTTTCCTTCGTTTTATTCAAGAATCACTCGAAATAATCAATGGCGGACACTGTGCGACGAGGGGGGGGGGAGGATAATTTCGAAAGAACTATAAAAGTCAGGTACCAAATATCACAATTGACAAACATTGTTTACTAGGAGCAAGTGGCAAGCATGAGGTCACACCCATAAACGTAATTCTCCATCTAACGTCCTTTCAATAGAACTGTCTTGTCTGTTCATGCATCATACAAAGAGCATAAATAGTAAGCTATAAGTAGAAAAATACAAGTACGCTATATAGTATAAGATCATCGCAAATTAATGTGAAAAAGTTATTATTCAAACTCAGACGCACACAATAATGTGTACAAACATATACAATAATCAAATTACCCACGTTCTGAAAGATTCGCATATCTTGGAGCAACCTCGCAAGCCAGGGTCTTTTACTTCCGCACGGCGCTACAGCAAAGACCCTGGTTCCCTCTGGTCACGTGAGCTCCTAAAAATTAGGGCAACAAGAGGTCCTAGGGGAGGGTGGTTGAAATGTGATATCTTGTAATTTACAACTTCCGGTTTAATGTTGTGTTTTCAAGGCCCGCCAAGGAGTGACTGTGCTATGAGAAGTGACTTCAACTGTAATATGCAAAAACATTCAAAATGTGTTATTTTTCTTATTTGTCTGCAGTTTTCTATATTTTGTATGCAAACACTATTTTGAAGCCCAAGTAGGTTATTTGCTTGGAAAAGCTGTCCTTTGGTGTGTATATACTGGCAATTTTTCCAACCGGTAATATGGCGAGTCGCTGATTTACCAGCTTTTGCCTTTGACACTTTTCGCTAAAAGAGCGTTAGGAGAATGTCCAACTCATGGCGTTTGTGTAAATGAGTAATGCTGCTCGTTACAGTATATCGCGAACGCGCCTTTGATAAACAAATCCAGCTCGAAAATTATGTGCGATAAAACTCAGAGTATCAGCAATAAATGTTTTTCAGCAGCCATTAAAATGTCACAACGAAGAGATTGATTGCGATGTAGCTGAAATTGACCAAAAGACAAAACTAATTCTACACGTTACTTTTGAATCCATTATATTGTTATCTCAATTTTGTTCACTTTATGCCAAACGTAGTATATTGCGTGTTAATAACGTACCAGTCGTTATTGCATGACTGCTACAACATATAAACTTCACCGAATGCACATAAAAGAATCACTTGGCTTGAATAATTGCTTTGAGTTGGTTGCAAATTCTGAGCGAAAGAATATCATTTACGAAAAGGCATTCAGATACAAGCACCTTGCCTTGGCGGACATTTGCAGACCAATTTATGCTGTAGTGTATGCAAAACACAATGACAATATTTATGTGTCGAGTGTAGTTTCGATATGAAAAGGGAATGATTTTACCTGATTAGACAAATATTTTTGGCCTGTAAAATATTCTTGACTTTGTACCAAATGAATACACAATTAATCACAAATGTGAATTTTGTTGAACTCAGTTTTTTTAAAGTGGGCACAAGTTGCACTCTCTCATATATATGTCATTATTTGCATATATAAACTCAATTTACTTCATGGACAGTATACAAAAACCCATATAGCAGTGCCAGAACAAAATTCTAAATTGAATATATGTCATATTTATACAGTATACTGTACCCATACAGCTATTTCAATTAAAGATGTCACAGACAATAGTCAGATGTACAATAATATGAGTGCTAAATGAATAATGGGAATAATGATAGTTTTCAATAAGTTTAAACCTCAAATATGTTATGAATACCAATTTAATTTGTATTCCCGTGAGGCTATTGATATGTTAAAATAGGATTTTTTTAGCGTTCAATTGTACATTTAACATACATACATACTTTATTGTGTTCCCTAAATAGGGATTTTCAACACTGATTTACAAAAAATAAATGTTGTTCTATTTACAAGTTTTAGAATCTAGAATTTAAATTAAGGTAAAAAGGTAAGACATTTGTATAAAGTTTAACAAGGTAAAATTATCTACTTATATATTTGTTCTAGCATGCTTCGCTTCAGTTCGTTTTTGAAAGTTTTTAGGGAGTCTAACTTTTTGAACTTAATGTCCAAATCATTCCAGAGTGTAACGCCTCTATAATGAAAGGACCTTTGACCTGCAGAAGTTTTGTACAATGGTATTTGCAGTGCTAGTCATGGCTACGTGTATCTCGTTGATGAATGTCAGAACGTTTTGTGAATAAATCGCTCAAATAATGTGGAGCAAGTTCATTGACACATTTGTACATCATAATAGCCTCTCTTAGTAGTAATTGTTCCTTTACTGGGAGCCAGTTAAGTTCGCGTAAGCCCGGCGAAATATGGTCGAACTTTCCAATATTTGTTATTATCCTGCATGCAAAATTTTGTACCAACTGTAGTTTCTTAATGTTGGTGGACGAAGTGTTTGACCAAACCGTTGAACAATAGAACATTTTGTTCATTACAAGTGCCGAGACGATGAGAGTTAAAGCTTCTTTATCGAAACATTTTTTGACTCGGTTTATTTGGCACAGGGAATTCATACACGAGGAAACCAGGTTGGTGATGTGCTGGTCATATGTCAAATAAGAGTCGATTGTCATTCCTAGATCTTTGGCAAAGGAGACGGGGGTAATAGTCTCGTTGAGGAAGTTTATGGTCATATCTACGGGAAGTTGTTGTAGGTTTTGCCGTGTGCCAATCAGCATGTATTTGGTCTTTCTCGGGTTAATAAGCAATTCATTTTCGGAACAACTGTTTGCAATCAAATACAAGTCTTCCTCAAGTTGTTGCTTTAAACAGTCCACGTTAGCCACAGTGAAAGATAGTAATATCTTGGAGTCATCCACGTACGATTCAAGTTTACTATGGTGGACTGATGAGGGCAAATCGTTAGTATAAATACTAAAAAGTAAAGGTGATAAAATTGCACCCTGTGGTACACCATAAGAAACAGGGAGAGGAGTAGACACAGTTGATCCAATTCTGACTGATTGAGTTCTTCCGGTCAAGTAACTCTCAAACCATTTTACAACGCTTGGAGAAGCCCCGACGTTGCTAAGTTTTATAAGGAGAAAAGTATGATTTACACTGTCGAAAGCTTTAGATAGATCTATTAGAATCAGTGCAGTAACCAATTTCCCATCCATGGCCTTTAGGATAGTATCTCCGGTCAAAAGATTCAATGTTTCGCATGAGTGATGTTTCTTGTTCCCGCTCTGGTGGGTTGACAATTTTTTGTTCTTCATTAGATACGAACCAAATTGATTCAAGGCGACTTTTTCACAAATTTTCGACTATTGTCTGTGACACTAACTATTGTCTGTGACACTAACCTTAATTGGAATAGTTGCATTATAATATAGGACAAGTGCAAATTGTGCATCTATTAATCCTTTCAAGCTAGGGTAGTCTTGGTAGCCTGTGCTACAGTCATACATTTCATTGTTGCTTATTCGTGCAAGTGTTACAGAATACAGTATTCACAGTCATAATTCCTCTTCATCTTCTGATGTGTTGTCCACTGATACGTGCTTGGTGAATGTTCCTTTTGTGTTCGTTTAGCTATAGTCATCAAATGCAGCGACAATTTGTTTATAATGTTGCTAATGTATCTGATGATATATCTGTGAAGAAACCTTCATGAAAGTGATCACATACCGTATTGTTCATTGCAAATGGTTTCAATTCCAAGAGATCACATAAAATAACATTTTCTCCGAAGATTTGTGCTTGTGAGAGGATGCCTTCTTGGCTCAATTCCTACAGCTATGTCGAAGTTGTTTATCATTTCTGCAGATCGATATTCCTCCAGTCGGTATACTTTAATATTACACATTCGATTGGCTTCACTGTCTTGGGTGTTTTTTTGGCCCCCATTCTTTTAATTTAATGTTAATTTAGGAAGATAAGAAAATCCATCATCGGTCATCACACGCACGAGTTCCACAATTCACAAATCCTGCGATACGAAGCAGGTTTTTATTTCGCTATTCAGCTAGCTCTAAGAATAGGTTGTTGCAATACTACTTGTCGATAATATACTACCACAAAGGCGACACTTGCATTCCGAAAACAAAGCGGATTTCGGGTAAATAATCTTTGGAGTTTCCTTTCGCTGTGCCATAGCTTGAGAGCTACTGTATACTGTACTTTGACTTTGTATAAGTGTGCATTCGACCTTTATTTTCTTTGCGTTGATAAATAATGGCTCCACATCAAGGTGTAAAACAGATCTCCAGCCATGCAAATTATATCAAGTAGGTGTAAAAAGCTTTCAAGCGCCAGGCGGTGACATATTTCATAAAAAATAACACAAAAACCGACAAAACCCAAAATATGGATGAATACAGAGCGTAAATGGCCGTATTTTCCATAGGCATAGTTATAAACGTTTTCGTTTTCGCTCTTGAATTCTCCCTACCACTCCTCCCTTAGTGGCAAAGAGGCGGCAATTCGAATTACCCCTAAAATCTGGGGGTTCACGTGACCAGAGGGAGCCAGGGTCTTCGCCGGAGCCCGAGCGCAGGTAAAAGACCCTGGCTTGCGAGGTTGATCTTGGAGCCTTTTAAAAATCATGGACACTGAAACCCCTTTGGCATACATGTTAAGAAATTCCCACACTGGAAGTGTCCGCCACTGAAAATAGTTAAATAACACATGCAGAACTAGGCAGAAATTAATTTAAACTTATGGCTATAGTATGGGACGTGATATAAGCTATGCAATGTACTCCAGCTTCACTGGAGTTATGTTTCCCTTAGTAGAATATTGGAATATTTTCCTGGTCTTTGAGATTGTGGCGCATTATGACATGCAGTCGACTGCAAATTTCTTCCGTAGTTCATTATTATTTTTAAACTTTCTTTAAAGAAGGTTCATTTACAAGTAACATATACATGCCAGTTTAGCAAAAGCTAATCTTCCACTGGACCTTCTAAAATTAACTAAATATCTGTACAGGACAATTCACATTCACATAACATACATAAATTATTAAAACGGAGTAAGGCTACAGGATATATCTACATAAAGTACAACTAATTGCTGCGGAAGCGAGCGAGCCTGAAGCGAGCGAGCGACGTAGCAGATCTAGTTTGTGTAGCCATCTACATTTTTATCTCAAAACAATCTAGCGCAGTGCATTGTGGTCATGCGCGATCGGAAACGCGCAGTAAGCTATTTTTCCGTGGTGTTTCCAAGCCGTGAAACCTTGCGTTCCTAGACATTAAGACATACAAAGATATAATAGACTACATTGATTCAGTTCACTGTTCAGCACAATTTCGGAGCAAGACATTTCTGCTTTGCTTTATGAAAACATATGTTGATAAATATTTTGATAACCAGATTTATTACATACACAAGGTTTGGATATAAGGTATTCTGCAATCTGATTGGTTCTCTACTAGCAGGATATTAGCTCATATTAACAAATCGTAAAAATGTTTTTCGGTTTTAATATTACTTCCAGGGCCGTAGCAACGGGGGGGGGGGGGGGGGGGGGGGGGGGGGGGGGGGGGGGGGGGGGCTGCAGCCCTCCCAATAATTTGCTAATAATCATTCTTTTTTCAAAATGCCATTTCATAGAAATGTCTTTGAAATGCCATTTGCTGGACTTTGGGGAAGTTTTGACAGAATGCTGATGGTCAGAAAAAAGCGTTTATAGTGACAATACAATTTTATAATATTTTCTCTGTTTAACAACTAAAATTTTGTTCTACTATTGTTGCCATAATTTTCCGAATGGCCAACCCGATTTTCTGAATATGTTGATTCTAAAAAAGTTGGGGGGTTAACCACCCCCCACCCCCCCCAATACCCCCTCCTCGCTACAGCCCTGTCTGTATCACTGCAGCTACCTACAGCATATATATGCATGGTTTAACTAATAAGTATACGTCATAGGGGAGCAGCTCAGGCCATGCTTAAGTAGGACTCTGAGACAACTGAGTCGACCACCGAAGGCGCGAGCCTCTAGAAGGGTCTGGTGGCATGCCCCCCCCCCCC
>CACRXK020018138.1:0-10140 GCA_902702795.2 Paramuricea clavata
GCTTTGTAAATAATGTTGTCGTGATTGTTTCGGTAGTGGGCAAGTGTTTTTGTTCTCGCAGTTACAGTTGTCAGTTTCCGTATTCTGTGATTGTCTGTTCCTAATTATATGTGCGTAGAGTTTGGTGATTATAGATAATTATATGATGATTAAAATAGTCTTTCCTTTGACTGTCGATCGTAGATCTCCGCTTAAATTTGAAAACACAGTAATTTCTAGTAATGACAATAACTGTTAATAACATAAGCAGTTGAACAAATGCTATCAATTTAGACTAAAATGCCGTATAAATTTACGGATTTATACTTCTTTCTATCACAATATTTTATTTAACGGTTTCTTCAAATTCCAAGAAACGTTGTGTTAACAATGCGGCAAAGACATGGGAGATGTATAGATAAGCGACGGCGATTCTTTCCTGGACATAAAAAAACGAATGTTTGCGAAACCACTAGCTGAATTATTGCAGTAATAATTGGAAGAGTTCGTTGTAGTAAAACTACACTAACATTCCAACAAATATTGCTTGTCGTTCTTGTAGGAACAAAAATGCCGCCTTAGTTTTGAAAATTAACTCAGTTAAACAACAATTCGCCTCTGTTGCCAATATTTTATTGGATCTTCAAGAAGAACCATGCATATTCTCTACTTTGAAGTGACTTTGTTTTATTGTTTATTTATATTAAGTAAGTCGAAAACCTAATTACTGTAAGGAGTAGTTAAATTGTTTGTATTAATTATTCAAATGTCCTTACTAAGGACATTTGAATAATTAATACAAACAATTTAACTATTCGCTTTTTATTGGCTAGAAATAATTACCCCCCCCCAATCACACGCTGCAAGTGAGAAAAGTCCTTTCCAGCGTACATTACATACGACCCGTGAAAAAAAAGAAAGGTCTTGTGAAAGTCTAAGTTACACATAACTTGCTGTAGTTTTTGAGCATCACATTTGGGGATTATCCCTCTGAAGATTGATATATAAGACTACATGTGTAGCAGCTTACCTATAATTTATGGACTATCTTGTTTAGATATCGATGAATGTTCTCTAGCTAGGAATTGATAATTGCCATGTTAATGCGAGGTGTACTGATACAATCGGTTCGTATATCTGTCAATGTAAGCCAGGTTTCAGCGGGGATGGTGCAATTTGTAAAATATAAATATTGTAAAATTTGTACTATATAAAAATACACTTAATTAATTATTTACACAGAGAGAAGTATTTTAAAACTACGATTTGGTTGGCATGTTCATGCTTTTTAACTTTTTTTAAAATCTGCACATGCAATTACTTAGTGAATGAGAAAGTTTGCGCAATTGTTTTTGTTTTCTTATTTTTTCAAATGGCTGTCTGTCTTAGTTATATTAGGCAACATTTTTATTATCATTGATCCGTATACATCAACATACTCATTTTTAGTTTTTGAAATTATAAGAAGATTTTGGAGAACTGAGTCTTTCTTGGATAAGTGTACACCCACAAAAATGTAGATTTCAAATACTCATGACATCTCACCTTTTACACGCGCAGAAGATTAATTTTAGAAAACTCAGCCCCTACCATATGCATATAGCAAGTCAACAATTAAGGTGGTGGCGTTTTTATCTGTTATGCGGCTATTTTTTGCCCTTGGTTGGCTCTCCCCGGCCTTGTTGGCTAGTGCATGAGCCATTCAACAAGACCTTATAGATCATCGCGAAACGTTTTCCTCTGTGAAAGCAACTTTCAAATGGACTCGAATTTATTTGATGTTATTTAATGGAAAATATTATTTTCCAGCGTGGGTTTAGAACATCGTTTCCCGGCCACAACCAAGCCTTTCTTGTACAAATAGGTTTTAGTATCTAATGTGATGCTGCACATGATGATCAATTTCATTATAGGATTGATAGGCCTAATATTAGTATTTATTCAGGAATCCCAATATCACAAGTTGTGTTTTTCAGAAGATCCCTGACACTGACAACTATATTACTGCTGAGAGTTCTTTCAGAGAATAATTTTCATTCGAGAAAATTATATTGCCCACAGATAAAATATCAATAGTGGTAACATTATGGCCAGTTTCCCGAGTTGAGAGTCTTGAGAAATGATCTAATATATTGAATTATATGTACACACAATGTTGCTAAAAGACCTCTATCTAACATTTTCATATAAAAGGAATTTAGCATATTCTGATTATCTGATATTTTGGTGTGTGCATGGTAAGACTGTAAACATTCCTTTCCCCATCCACATTTTCTGTTGGTTTTCTTAATCTATGGGTTTTGTTTGCACCCAACGCGAGTATTTCCTTATATGCGGTGGACAACTTTTTCAAAAATCCCGTCTATATAGAAGTAGAATGGATCCTGTAATTCGACTTAGTATCCTTTTTTGCACATTAATTGCCAATTCCTTGGGAAGAATATACGTGTATTATGTAAATAACATGAGGACATATACTATATGCATTTAGGGATACAAGTATGTATTATACAGTACTTCAATAAACTCTTTCCACCGTTGTTTTCTCTCACTTGATACGAATGCTGTTTTTCAATTGAGAATTTGAAGTTAATAATTAGAATATATGCAATGACAAAATAATGTGGCTGCATGGTCTTTCATGAGGGCCAAAAAGGGGGAAAAATAACCTAGTCCCTAGAAATTGATTTATGGTTGACATTATATTTCCGACATACGACTTGCTCTTCGCGGAAAATTCGGCGATGGAACACTATAACAAACGTACTTGCAGGGAGGTGAGTCCGGGATTGGACGCACCGAGGGTGGCTGGAAGTTTCCCGAACTTACCGAGCGAAGCGAGGTGAGTTCGGGAAACTTCCAGCTACCCGAGGTGCGTCCAATCCCGGACTCACCGAACCTGCAAGTACGTTTGGTTTTTATCCCATACACCGAGCCATACACACATTAAATGTAATTTTGTAGCTCTTCGCGATATATATTCGTCGATGTTTTGTGAACATTTTCCAGGCCAAAAAAATCATTGGGCAAGAAAATACTTCTTTATCTACGTCTACATTACCTTTACTGCATTTTTTCTTTGGTTTTTCTTCAGTCTCAGTATGTTAGTCACCGAAAAAAGTTCTTTAAAGTTTAGGTTTATCGGTTAAATCTTGTCCGCCATATTTGTTATTGTTATTGCAACGTAAGCAGTTTAGCGGGTGAGTTCGGGCGAAAAGCAGGTGAGTTCGGCAAAAAGCAGGTGAGCTCGACGACAAGCTCACCTGCTCTAAACCAATCAGAACGCCGCTTTTAACACAGGTATGGGATAATAGTAAATACTATTGTCATTTATGATTTGATTTATGTATCTTAATTTGAGATATTGACGAATGTTCTACGGGAACTCATACTTGCCATGCTAATGCGACCTGTACGGATACAAGTGGTTCCTATACCTGTGCATGTAAGGAAGGTTCTACGGGAGATGGCAGGAGTTGCACAGGTAAGAGATCAGAAATATCTTAATTAATTAGTATAACGGTTCTTTTTTCTTTTTACAATTAAGTCGTATAAAATGTTCATGTGAAATTACCGAATGCTTTTTTGTCTTGGGGGAGTATGATTATTTCCTTGGTTGAATTAATATTTACAACGGAATTTGGAGTGGAACATGCATGTGATCAATTTTTTTTGGTGACTTCCTTGCGTTTTATTCCCGGGGGTTATATGTAAAATATCGCGTGTAACAGCTATGACTTCAAAATACGCATGAACTTTGCTTTCGCTAAAAACATAAAAAGAGTTTTTGCAAGCGGTATTCTGGCCATTTTTGACCGCTGTACGCTGGGGGTTGCATCGCAAACATTGGGATCAGACATCAAGTTTCCTCTATATTATTTGCAGTGTTTTCTGTACAGTCTAGCTGCATTACTGGCAAAAAAGATGACTAAAATAATGAGC
This sequence comes from Paramuricea clavata, assembly GCA_902702795.2. Lineage (NCBI taxonomy): Eukaryota > Metazoa > Cnidaria > Anthozoa > Malacalcyonacea > Plexauridae > Paramuricea > Paramuricea clavata. Next base: position 3,922 of record CACRXK020018138.1, read on the forward strand.
CTTCTACGAGTGAAATGAGCAGGGCCAAAAAACCACAAAGACATCAACATAAAAACTGAAATTTGAACAGCGCTTTGCGAAAACATCGGACGATAGCCTACCACCAAATAGTATCCTTTTGGCTTAACGTTCTATCAAAGGGAATTTATTAATATTGATTTTTGACCGTTTTTTAATTTCCTAAGAAGCGTATCGATAGACTTTTCTAAAATTGAAGAATAGATTTGATCAAGTTCCTCGAGATATATTCGTACAGTTCCTGTCCGGTACGCCCATGATAAAGGGGTTTGATATCAATTGGGACGCAAGTTCTGTTTCAGACTCCTGTCACAAGTACTAATTATTTTGTAAGTTTTTATTTTTCTAGTGTCAGTTGTAATTGTAAAAATTCTCTATGTAAATGTGAAAAATTCATTAAACTAAACTAAACTAATTTAGACTAAAATGCCGTGTAAATTTACGGATTTATACATAACTTCTTTCTATGAATATATTTTATTTAACGGTTTGAAGACGATCTTTCTTCAAATTCCATGACACGTTGTGTTAACAATGCGGCAATGACATGGGAGATGTAGACAAGCGACGGCGCTAACTTTCTAACAAATGTTGTTTGCCGTTCTTGTAGGAACAAAAATGCCGCTTTAGTTCAGAAAATTAACTTAGTTAAGGCACAGATGATAGATCGTACCAGATGTCTCACTGTGTATCTATCCCTATGATTTTCGTGTCCGCGATTTTCGCGAGGCTATCACGCCAGATGACGCGTGCGACACTTACTGCCAAAATGGCGCTTACTGCCAAAATACGTGATTGCTCGCGTTTCATGGCGTGGATTACACTTACTGCAAAAAAGGCGGTCAACGCGTGCTCATAAAAATCGCGGACACAATTTTAGCTGAGTGATTCATCTGGTATTATCTATCATCTGTGGTTAAGGTGGCTCCCTAGGGTTTTATTTCCGGGGGGTTACGTTCTTCGTATATATGTAACTAAAATCGTGTGACTTCAAAATACGAACGAACGTTGTCTTTTAACTCTTTTCGAAACAAAAGTGTGAATTTTGCTTTAGTTTAAAGCATAAAAAGAGTTCTAAAAGCCACAACGATACTTGGATGTGATGTTTCGAAAGACTGAAGATAATGTAAACCTTTTTTTTTTCAAGCGGTATTCTGGAAGTTTTCTGAACCGCCGTACGCGAGGTTGGGATATGTTATAAAGTTTCCTCAAGAATTTGCAGTGTTTTCTCCACAATCTAACAGTACTTATGACAATAAAGATGACTTAAATAATGAGCCCTCTACGGGTGAAATGAGCAGGGCCGAAACTCCAAACATACCACTATAAAAACTGAAATTTGAACGGGCATTTTGCGAAAACATCCGACGATAGTATACTAACTCGCATGGGACAAATTTTGAGAAACATTTTTCAAATTAATACCAAGAAGTCAGCATTATTTATTCAAATGCATGAAGGCTAATTTGTTTTTGGGTTGTTTTGGGTTACCAGAGATTTGAGGCTATCTTCTCTTTCTTTTGTGAAGTCATAACCAGTAATTACCTAAATATCTTTGCCAATTTTACATGTATAATCCACGAATAGTTGACCATTAACCGACACAGTTATAAACAGTATATAAAACATAATTTATATTTTGTAATTTCAAAAAAATCATCCCTTATTGTTTTATACAAAATACATGTACACGTCAGTTGTGGTATTTTAAAAATTGTTCGCGTCAAAATCTAGTAAAAATTGCCGAAATTAAACCCAAATTTCTCCCTTTTCCTTCGGTAAATTTTTTTAAAACTTTGCACATTTTTTAATATCGGCACAACAAGTGCAATATCTTTTTTTCTTAAAATTATATCGAAGGGAAAAGTTTTAATATTGATTTTTGACGTTTTTTAAATTTTCTAAGAAACGTATCGATATATTTTTTTTAAATTGAGGGGAAAAAATCATACAAGTATTATCTTTTATGCAAAGTTTTAAAATGACCTGAAAAAGACAAATTTTGAGCTTTATTCTAAGCATGCTGTTGCCATGGCAACAGACTTTCAACACAAAAGTAGCAATTTGCATTGTTTAGGAGAGCATTGTCAATGTGTCCAATAAATTTCGTTTTCATGTCATGTAAAGTTAAGAAACAGCAGTCTCCTGAATACTATAGTGTAGTAAATTCAAAAACCCTAGGGAGCCACCTTAAACAACAATTCGCCTCTGTTGCCAATATTTGATTGCATCTTCAAGAAGAACCATATTCCCTATACTTTGAAATGACTTTGTTTTATTGTTTATTTATATTAAATAAGTCGAAAACTGAATTACTGTAACGACATTTAAATAAGGACTTGCGAAAGTCTAAGTTACACATAACTTGCTGTAGTTCTTGAGCATCACATTCGGAAGTTATCCCTCTGAAGATTGATATAAGACTACATGTAGCTGCTTACCTATAGGCTAATTTATGGTCCTCTTGTTCAAATAATGATGAATGTTCTCTGGGAACTGATAATTGCCATGATAATGCGAACTGTACTGATACAATCGGTTCGTATATATGTCAATGTAAGCCAGGTTTCAGCGAGGATGGTACAAGTTGTGATGGTAAGGATAAGATAATTTTCTTTCTTAACATTTGCAAAGGCTTGTAGGACATGATATATTGTAGAATTTAGAATTTTATTAAAAATAACCGACGAACGATTAAATACACAAGCTAATCGTGTATTTAAAAACAAAACAAAACAAAACAAAACATGTACAAAAAATGTGGATTTCAAATATTCATGACATCTCACCTTTTACACGTGCAGAAGATTAATTTTAGAAAACTATGTCCTACGATATGCATATAGCAAGTCAACAATTAAGGTGGGTGGTTATAAGACTGCCGGCGTAAAAAACGTGAAGAAGTAAATGAGTACAGGTTTGGCATGCAGTATGAAATACATGGAAGAAAAGCCACCGCGTACCTGGCATTTTAAAGATTGAAATATGCGGCAATTTTATACAATTACATTTTTTGTTCATTACTTGAGATATCAATCTTTGCCAAAAATTGCTGCATGCATGCAGTGAACGAATGCCTGATGTCAATTATGTGAACAACAAAGTGTTGATGCTCATGATCACGAGACGTTGGTCAGAAGACAGGATCTCTGTTTATTTATGCGCATGGTGGATTGTTGCACGCTTTAAATTTTTTCTTTTAGAATCGCAGTGCCATGCAGAATAAAATGGCTGTGATCGTTGTAAGTTACTTCATGTCAGTGAAACATATCTCTTCAATATTTAGATATTGACGAATGTGCTGCTGGATCTCATATTTGCCATGTTAATGCGTCCTGTACTAATACAGTTGGTTCCTATACATGTGCATGTAAGCAATTTTTCTCAGGAAATGGTACATATTGTGAAGGTAAGGAAGAAACAGATTCGAGTGTCCATCGTAGTTAGACTGAGCCTTACTTCCTCATGTTATGCCCACACACATATTTCTCTTTTGCTGTGCCCACGATGCTATCTTTAAGACCAAATATATATTCATGGGTGTTCATTGTGAAAGGCAGGTTGCATTTACTAAGATTGCAAAAACCATACCTAAGTTTGATGATTGATGTTTTTAACACAGGATGTGAACTGGTAGTTATTTGTCTGCCAGAGAACAAGGGTAGTGGTGGGAAAGGGTGGTTTCGCAAAATCTAATTTAAGTCAGGTCAGTTAGTTTCAAGGCGCAGATTAAGAAAATATATTTTATACACGGCTTTTAGGAGCCTGTTACATTTTGTTTAAAAATACTTAAAGAAAAAAGGATTCCAAGTACGAACGACTTGTTGAATTTCTGAACTGGCTTGTTCTCGTAAATCATAATTCATCCTTCATTCTTACTCTATATCAGAGCGAGACTTTAAACATTAAAACTAGGCTATCAGTGCACTTAAAATGGTTAATTCCCATTCTTATAAGTCTCGATCTATAACTGCTGCCGAACTTTCTTGATTCCAATACTGATGTAGAAGAAGACATCAGCTAGGTTTTTGAAAATCAATTTAATAGTGAATTATGCCCAACTGCGAAGTGCCTGTAAATCAACTGACATTCTTCTTTCGAGTTCATTACGTATTCGTTTAAAACAAATTTATTTTAAAGTTATCTTAATTTTTTGTGTGTTGGTGTTATTGGCATTAAACTTGTTTCCTTTCGACTTCCTTTCGACTAACGAAATAGTGATGAATTTAAGAAGTTGTCATATTCATTTGCCAATTGAGAAAGTTGTATCCTTGATGCTCTCTATTAATAAACAAAAACAAAAACATCAATCACTTACAAGCGTCAACTTAACGTTAATCTCAATTGTGGATTGTCAATTTCAAATTCGGATGAACGTTTTCTCCATTTGTTATTTTCAGTATCACGAATTAATTTCGAATTATTGCTGTAGTACGTGAGCAATTACATAACAAAGGAAATAGATTTAGAGCAAGGGCCGGTTGTATAAAAAAGTGATTAAAGTTAACTATAGTTAGTAGAAACGTCATCGAATAAGAAGCGCGTATTTGAGAGTTAATCACTATTTAACTACAAAATAATATTAAAAAAGCGATTAAGAGTTTTATACAACCGGTCCCAGGCGTTGAATTTATATTGTATATTTCTAGAGATCAACGAGTGTGCTGAACCGGGCGGATGTCCAGAGAACGCAATTTGTGTTGACCTAATAGGAAGATGTCAATATACATGCAAGAACGGCTTTGAAGGAGTGACATGTTCTGGTAAGCAATTATTGATCTTTGAAATAGCTAAGGGGTTAGAAAGTATTCCCACAGTGCATGTGCTCTCCTTAATAAATACATCGGATTTCTAATAGACTACAGCCTAGATTTAACTTATTTTTCAACATAACAACAGGTAATCAGAATATCGATATAATTTAAATTAACTCTAATTGGTTGATGTTTTAAAACTATTAAGTAGGCAGCTAGTTTAACTTCAAGTCCGGAACGAACAAATCATGGTGTAAACAACGAGAAAGCTTCTCTAAATTACTTATTGGGTACGGGCAGTTGCGAGTATATTAATATTGCATTTGAGATTTACTGGTATAATATTGCATGCGAGATATACTGGTATAATATTGCATGCGAGATTTGCCACCTGTTTTGAAACATTCATAAAATATAAAACTAGTGGTATATTTAGCCTGTTAATTTATTGAATAACAGTTAATTTTTTTAAAGTTTTTAAAACCTAAGACGATAATTTTGTTTGCAGACATCAACGAGTGCCAGACAACACCCGGGGTTTGCGACGCAAATTTGGAATGTCGAAATCTCTATGGAAATTATTCTTGTTTCTGTCCATTTGGTCAGTGGCTTATCAATGATAACTGTGCAGGTATGCATTATGATTACAACAGTGTGGTGTGTTTCAACAGTAAACTTTTGTTTGGTCGATGGTGAAACCAAGATGTTTTGTTGGAAAATGTTGTTCACTTCACGCCTTAAATTTTTCAATTGAAGAAGATTTGATTCCAATTTATTTGCAAATAAAATTATGCATGTATGTAATATACAAATTTGAATATGGGAGAAACTGGAAACCGATTTTTTAATTTATTTACGACTCTGTCCTTATAACTCATAGTTCACAGAGAAACTTTAGTACAGAAGTGAAAATGTGGAGAACAAATACTATAAAAAATTAACAGCTGTTCTCAGTTCTAATAATTACCTGAAATATGACAAGAAGTGACGTTCTTTCTCTACTAATCACTCAAGTATATTGTTCACCTCCAGCAACAATGGAACCACGTGTACGTTTAATTCTATATAATAATTCCCGTTAATTTAATGATATGATTTTTCACTAAAAATTTTGCTTTATTTTGCAACGCAACGGCGTGGCTTTGTAAGCCGAGAGCATTCCTATTTAGTTTGCAATTGGTGATCTTGCAAAGAAAATTGAACCTGCTTCATCTTCGAGCAAATGGCGCCACCATTGGGAGCGATCCTCCCTCAATGTTTTTCAGAATGTAGTTCTTAATTCGTTGAAATCTAATGGGATATTGGGGAGGGGTAAAAAATTGCCAGCAGAGTGTTGCTTATCTTGCATACATCAACTCAAATAATACGCAAAACTTTGTTCTAATATAAAGCTCTATGTGACTATGTCTCGAACTTAATTAAATTGCCTAGTGATCTGAAATCAACG
>CACRXK020018139.1:0-10140 GCA_902702795.2 Paramuricea clavata
CGGTGGAGTTGAAACATATGCGTAGTGCGGAGAGGCTGATTCTGTTCTACGTAGAAGTTGGTGATTGCAGAAAGGTATAACTTGGCGGTTGAGTACTGGACTTTACCGTGAAGCGAGGCGACGAAATACACTAGATTTTCTTCGGTTGGGGATGGAAGAGGATTGTCTTTTGTAGCGAGGTTATGAACAAAGCAGAAATCCAAATATTGGCGAACTCCAGTTGAATATGTTGTTCGTGTTGAGGAAGAGATTGCTTGGCCGAGAAGCGAGTTGACTCGTTGGGTTAAACTTGGATCAGGGATTCGGCAATGGCGGTATGTTCTGATAAGGCTGTGGGAGCTAGTTGGTGGAAACGTTGCATCTGAAACCGGGATAATGCATCAGAGACTGAATTTTTTACACCTTGGACATGTTTGGCGTTTAGTGTGAAATTATGAATAAGTGTTTGAACTGTTAATTTTTTGTACTAGATCCATAATTTTATTAACTTTAGATGATTTTGTGTTGAGAATTTGAGTAACTGAAACATTATCGCACCAAAGTAGAATACGTTTACCCGACCATAAATTGCCCCAAACTGAACATGCGAGATATACCGGAAAAAGCTCTTTCCATGCAATGCTTTGCTGCTCTATATGCGCGTGAAATTGACTAGACCATTCGCCTTGAAACCAGAAATTATTAAAGAACGCGCCGTAACCTAATGCACCAGAAGCGTCAGTCGAAAACTCAAGCTCAAGCGAATTTGTGGGCGCAATATCGAGAAATATGTTAGTGCTACTCCATTGCCCTAGGAAAACTAGCCACATCGCGACGTCCTTCCGAAAGGACGAATTCAGTTTAATGTGGTGGTGTGGCTCAACGACGCCTCGTGTAAGGTTTATCATACGTTGTAAAAAAGCGCGGCCTGGCACAACGACGCGGCATGCAAATTGCAGTGTTATCTATCAAGGACTGACGTTCGCGCAAAGTACATGATTTTTTAGCTAACCAGTTTAAAAGATCTTGTTTTGCTCGCTCGAGTTTATCGGAAGGCAGGCTGGCAATAATTTTTTGCGAGTTTAGAAGGACGCCGGGAAATTCGAGTTCGGTAGACGCTGGATAAGTTTTTTCGTGCGCGATAGGAACATTTAGATTTGTGAAAACAGTAAGCAATTTACACAACGACGTCATGCAGTTTGACCTTGGCGGTCGTTCAATAAAGAAAAAATCGTCTAAAATATGCAAAATATGTTGTATGGTGTAGTTATTTTTGGCAATCCATTCAATCGCATCCGAAAGTTGATTAAAAATACAAGGCGCGCTGCGAAGGCCAAAAGGTAGAACTTGGTCGAAAAAATAAAGACCTTTCCAATGCATTCCTAATAATTCCCAGTCATTAGGGTGGACAGGTACATTTCGAAACGGCGAACAAATGTCAGTTTTACCATAAATGAACCTTTACCGAGCTGAATAATCAAATTGATAGCGTCGTCGATTTTAACATATTGCAAAGTGTAGTTTTCCTTTGAAATATAAGCGTTAAACGCTAATGCCGGCGGATTTTGGATGTGAGAGATGGAAAATCGTGCGCCAATCTGAAGAATGTTTTTTCGGAATTACGCCAATTGGATAAATTTGAAAATTTAGAAAAGGTGGGGATAAAAAAGGCCCGGCAGTGCGACCTAAAATAACTTCCTTAAGTAAATTTTTTGTAACCAAATCAGGCTGCTCAAATGCTGATTTTAAATTGTGGGAAAAACATGGCATGCGTGGACCCTCAAAACAAATAAAAAATCCATCACGAAAACACTGGACTAAATTAGAAACGAACAAAACGTCAGGATGATTTTTTAATTCATGTTGTAAGTAAACTATATTAACAGGTGTTTTAGGTTTGAGGTGGTGAAGGTACTGGTTAACGTTCTCGTCGGGAATTGCTCGATTCGCCAGCTCTCTCATCATGCTCCGCTCCTGGGTGATGGCCGACGAAGCCTGGTCGGTTACAGCGGTGTTTGAAGGGACAGGGGCTGGAGGCACAGGGGAATTTCTTGTTGTAGATTCGACAGAGGTCATCGCTGGGTCTTGTTGGCGTGGATCTGTTGGGTGCAACTGGAAACGCGTTAGCGAAATGATCAGCGCTTCCACAGGCATGACAAGCAGTCTTTGCTAACTCCGTGAATTTTTCCAGATAAAGCTGAGGATCCCGTTGAGCCCAGGAAAGGGAGGCACTGTTTGCTGCCTTTTTACGGAAAGCTATATCATATGCATACCAAGCCATGCCAGAAAACTTTCGTTGTGCATCGCGAATGGTTTGCTGGTAGGCGAAAAGTTCAGAGGCCTTGTATGGGAAGAAATGAACTACGACGCGGGCAAAAATGTTGAAGGCAGTGAGCCAGCGGTCAATGGAATCAACGCGTTGGCGTTTTTGTGGAGCCACAGAAACGGGAATGGAAACCCCAGGCCCTCACAGCGAGTTAAACGATATCCTCAACTGCTCGTTGTGACCATCGACGTTTTCAAACAACAAAGTATTGAAGTCAATGTAATCACCATTGCGTATCCATGCAATTGATTTGTCGGGCAGATGAGGCGGGAACAAAGGCGGAGTTGCAGGAAGATCTGGTTCTGGCAAGGCAGTGATAATGGACGCTTGTGGAAGCGCGACGTCGCGAAGGGACGAAAAAATCAAGAATTGTAGGGTTTCGAACTGTTCGTTAGTAAAATCGCCCCGCGTCTGTTCTTGGTCAGGTGGAGGCTGTAGTTACGGTGTCGCTAATCGGAGATGATGGTTCAGGATCAACGGAGGGATTCATATTCTCTTCTGGTCTTGGTTCATCGCGAAAACGAGCCAGAAGTGTTGCACGCGATCCAGTTGCTGGTAGCTTTTGTTGGTCGCAGCGAAGTCGAAGAACTTCAGTTGTAAGCTGGTCCAAATGAGTAACGGACTGTGTCGATGAAGTTCGACGTGTTGCAGCTGATGTTGTTTGTTTCATGCGAGGCATAATGTAGATGAAGAGATATACAAAATGATCGTTTTCAAAACATGAGAATTCCAAACTTTGGAGAGATTTTCGTTGATGTCTACTCGAAGGCAGTTTTGCACAGAATGAGCTTGAGCCGGTTTTTGACTGGTTTTGCTGATAACCAAGGAACGTAGGCTTAGCAGTAAATGCCATTAGTGTCGTAGACTGGGAAAGGATTGGCAGAAGATAAGTTTAATAAGTTGAGCCGGATATCTGTTTTCTTAGCTTATTTTTTGGGATTTTAACAGGTTTTGTAAGTGGGGATGTTGCGCCATATTAATCCCAATTTATTTTAAAAATAAATTAGTCCTTAAATTTTGTCCCCATGCCGACGGGGCGAAACGCCGTGCGAGGGTACTAATTCCACACGCCTAATTGCAAAGCATTGAACTATAAGTAAACTGGAACGATAAGTTCGCCGCCATCTTTGAAGCCGGCCATAAGTGTTTTCTGCAGGTAGCCCCAGTCTTTTTCACAACATTTTGTGAAAAATACAACTTAAAAATCGTTACTATTTTCTCACTTTTACATCTTTCAAGTCATTTATATTTATCTTAGAGCACACTTAGACAACACCACTTTCATCTAAGGCACATAAAATAAGCAAGTATTGTTTAACTACCGAAATATGACACGACCAAAACGAAACTCGGTAAAAAAAAACGCGAAAATTTATGGTTATTCTGAATTTTTAGACTTTTTAGAAAGAGTTCAGAGACAGTTTTATACAATTTATGTAGAAAAATCTTAGATACGGTTGATAATGGATGTTCAAACATCCAGAACCGTACTTTAATAAGTTAAAATTAAAGTGCTACTGCAGCGAATTTTTCGACCCTCAGTTTTTTAGCTTAATTAAAAGTGCTGTCCTTCCTGACCTGTTTACCATTAACAGAATTGAAATTGGTCAATTCAAACCGATTTTATAGCCTTCCAAAGTGGCCATTTTTGGCACTTCCTGTGCGAACTTTTGAACGGCCATGTTGATGCCATGTGACGTCATAAGATGAACACGATTTCATCATGGCGTATTAAAATTATAGTAAAACCAACAAACGCGGAGACGAAGGCCGTGTTTCTGGCAGTTCTAACTTAGATTATTGCACGAATTCTGAACAGCCTGAAGGAATACCCACGCATCTATTTCCAAACAAAGAAACAGATCCACAGCGTGAAAGAAAGTTAGTGAATTTTATCCGTAAACATTGACCGCGGGTTTTCCCGCATCTGCGAACGGCGAACCTAGTGTTTTGATTGAGCCCCTTTTGAAGATTCGTGCTATATCTTATTTTCATTGACAAAACCTCGTAAAATGGAAAGAATACTGAAGGAAGAAACTGTTTATACAATTTACATGGCTAGAATTGTTCCCCTGGCTAAAGTACAACTCACAGACGCAAGGCAAATAATTCAGGTATATAGTGAAGTACAAATTAATATGTTCGCACACATGGTGAATATTTTGCGCAAATGATGCTATATATAGTTAGTCTAAAGTGTTTAACATTTCTTATGCTTTAGATCATTTGTGGTTGTGAAAAGACTATATCCTAGCTGTTAAGTTAGTTTCTTGCCCAGAGCATCTTGAGATTGAAATAACGACACAATTCAGCATGCCTTGACCTAGTTTCGTCAAGACTTCTGATGACATTTTGAGAGGAACGATGCCATTGGAGTTATATTCAGTCATATCAATAATACATATTGCATAGTATAAAGTAACAATAAATATAATAATACAATAGTACAATATTGTACTGGTACGCTATTATTTGAGAAATATATTTGTGCACAAAACATGAGAGGAATGAAGATTAATATAACTTCAAAATATTACAGTAAATGTGGTATTGCACAGTGGCACAATTTTGACTCAATGGTTTAATAACTGACTCAGTCACAATCTGCCTAATCCAACTCTAAATTCGACCGCTTTTCTGCTCAAACGTAAGGCAGCTATGTCTTTGTTGTTGGAAATTATTTTCTTCTGTCTTGCCATCCAAGTAAAACTAGCCATCAATATAATACATATTGCATAGTATAAAGTAACAATAAATATAATAATACAATAGTATAATATTGTACTGGTACGCTATTATTTGAGAAATATATTTGTGCACAAAACATGAGAGGAATGAAGATTAATATAACTTCAAAATATTACAGTAAATGTGGTATTGCACAGTGGCACAATTTTGACTCAATGGTTTAATAAATGACTCAGTCACAATCTGCCTAATCCAACTCTAAATTCGACCGCTTTTCTGCTCAAACGTAAGGCAGCTATGTCTTTGTTGTTGGAAATTATTTTCTTCTGTCTTGCCATCCAAGTAAAACTAGCCATCAATATAGAACCACAGCCCATAATTGCCAATTACACCTATCGCTACCTATTAAATACAAAATCAAAATCATTTTGAGTATTGCGAATTATTAGGCTATGAATATGCTTGTGTTTATAAACGTTATTATATTTTTTGTCGCGCACAATCCAGTTTATAATAAATATTAAGTTGCACACACCAGATGTGTTCAAACAATCAGACACAATACCGAGGGGAGCACAATACAATACAATATATAATAATATGCAATAAAAAGGATGTACTTACCACTAATTTTACAGGTATTGTACCATCGCTTGATTTCTCCAACACAGTCACAGATGGTAGTAGTTGCCTATCTGCAGCGGCGTTATATAATTTCTCTATCGCTTCATCTAGTGAAGCTGTATAAAAGCTGTTAGGCAACTGGTTCATCATCGTATTTCAAAGCCGACTTAGCCGAGTCCATACTCGTTGACTTCCAGATGCAGTACTAACCCTATTATCTGAGTCTCTAACCGTCATTCCGCCGTCAAATAAACAATAAGATATAGCACTTGTTCTTCGATTTTTAAAAATCAGTTATCTGCGTCATAAACAAGTGAAATAGACAGAACTTCCACTGCAATATGTTGACGCGCCATATAATTTACTACAAATACGACCTTCATATCTTCGTTTCCGTTCATCTTGTGACGTCACACGGCATCAATATGACGGCGGAAAAGTTCGCACGCGATAACCAACTTCAGAGGTTAAATTTGGCAACTTCTAAGCATCGCATGATGGTCAAACATATATGAAAATGCTTCGAAAAGACTGAATTTTTATTCAAGCTAAAAAAGTAGGTCCAAAAATTCGCTGCAGTAGCACTTTAAGGATTAAATTAGTAAAAACACTTCGTAAAAAATCAGTATCTATTTTCATAAGATACAACTGCGAACAGACTGTTCTTTAGCGCCCGAAATTTGGTTTCACCCAAACATAGGCCTTTATTATAGAAGCTATCGTTCCAGTTTACTTATAGTTCAATGGTGCAAAGTTGTCCTCCATTTTGTTTATGTCATGGACGGTTTTCGACGTTTTGCGCATGTGCGAGTACAAACTCTGGCTAAGTAATTGTTTTTCATTTTGAAAGGACGTATATTACTGTTTTCCTGCAATTTTTTGTTTTAAATTTCGTTAAAAAGTTTACAAAAGTACAATTTTTTTTCATCGATTTTAACTGGAAATAATTAAGCCCGCAGTTTCATGAATTAGTGGCTGCTCAACCGCGAAACAAAGTTTGTATTAAATAATTGGGGTCTGCCGGGGGGGGCGGGGTCCTGGAACCCTATATACCTGATATAAATATACAAAAATACACGAAATTACGCTGATAACTTTAAAAAATACCAGGAATGTCTGGATCATTGGATCCTGAATACCCAAAAATACTAATTCAAGTAATATGTTGCAATTGAAGGTTTAGCGATTCCCAGCAAGCATTTAATTTCGCGCTCATATTCGACTTTTCTGCTTTGCTGGGGGACAACTTTAACTTAAATAGCTGTGTACAAATGATCACAATTGTAGATAGGTCTAGGGTATTTAACCGGAAAACAGTATTCGGATACGCCATTTCGCGCATTCTGAGGGGACATTTCATGCTAATTTATACATAAAATTCGAACACAAAAATGCCTCATTTGCACAATTGTGAAATTCCCACAGAATTATCTGACTGCTAAAATAAATTTAAATCCTTCTGCATGCGAGCGAGAATTGATTTAATAAACTACCTTCTTTCGACGAAAACCATAGATTTTTTAAGATTGCACCCTAAAGTTGTTGAAAAAAACAAAAGAAACAGACTATTTATGCAAAATATGGTCCTTTCTGGAACAACTCATACACTTCAAGCATAGCCATAGTCGTTCGAAAGAAGCAAAATAGGTGTGGCTATATATGGTATCAATGTATCAAATAGATAGTCTAAACGAGAGAAGAAACATTTAAAATATTGCAAACTCTGGTTAAACTCTCTGAAAATTTGTAGGTTGCTATAGAATTTTTTTATGGAAGTGTGTCGACATTTGCAGTTTGATTACCTCTCAATAACTATATATAAATATCTTCCACACAAATCACAATGAAGTTTTACATGCACACTGAAATACTTTAATTCCTGAAATTGCATATTATGGTTAATATTAATTTTTACACATATGTTTTAAACTTTCTGCTACAGTACAGGTAGGCTATAACTCATACTACGTAAAATACAAACGTGTATATTTTTATTTTATAATGTGTGAAAAATGTGCATAGGCTTACAATTTTTCAATTCGGTTCTGATTTGTTCTACATGCAGCCTCAAGACATTTCTGATTAGTCCAGTGTTTGAAAGAAGCGGTACAGTCCGTATGTAAACAAATTAGGCTTTGTTTACATTTCGGTATCCAAAATATTGAATTTTATTCGATAACTATTTATATTTTCATGATTCTAGAGTATAATAAATTATCAGGAGACAAAATTCAAGCTTTGCAAGAACATAAAATGAAATAAAAACCTAAATAAAATGTTTGTAAATAAAAAGAGGGCTCCTTTGTGCACATGCGCAGATCAGACTGTACCGCATCTTTAAGAAGATAGTAGGCCATCAAGATTGAAAGATGATAGACTGTTGTTTACTAAAAATCTACTAGTTGAAGAAAAAAAAATTAATGTAATTTACATAAAGTTCAGAGTATTTCGCCAATTCTTGTGTTTCACTACGGCATTATGCAGTGAATCTGACGGGGGGTCAACCTCAAATGTATTGATGCTTATGCTGTACTGGAGTGAGAAATGATACAAAATTCCAGGTAGCTTTTTGCCACCAAACACAAGACTAATACATAAAACGAACAATCGACTCACTCTGATCACTGTGTTTTGTTTTAGAGTTGGCCCACCGTCACTTCTGTGACGTCATGTGAAACCCAAGAATAGAGTTATTTCCTAGAGAGATAATTTTTTAGGCTAAAATACTTGCAGAACATGTATAAACTCTGCTGCTCATGTTTTAAATAGTTACTCAACACTTTTTGTAATACAACTACAGATAAAATATGTATAAGTAATATTAATGCACTGTTCAACTTTATGCAACATGGTATATACAATGTCAATGATTTCCCCAACATTGAATAAGTAGCTATGAGTATCTCTGCATTAATTTGAAGTGCTGTATGTCAACTATTCAAGCGTCAAAAATACGTATTGGATGAATATAATAATTAGAAAGATGACCACCTGTCGATTTACTGTGATACTTTGCAATGAGAAAACTATTATTTCATACCATACTCAACCAATGTTAATAAATCAAACTTTTTGTAGTTGTTGTTCTAACAAAAGTTTAGATTCACAATGAATTGTGGTTAAATTCAATTAATTTCTGAATGAGTAGAACTAAAATGTATAAAATATTTTTCAGTTCAATTAAAGCTCAAATTATTTGGACATTTATTTGGCTTATTACATGTTAGATTTCAATAAACATCGCTCATTCACCAAATACCACCATCATTAATGGTACCACCGCTGACCACCAATCAGGTCAGCGGTGGTACCATTAATGATGGTGGTATTTGGTGAATGAGCGATGTTTATTGAAATCTAACATGTATTAAAATAATAGTTTAATCAGTATACTCTTATTGATACAAATCTGCCCACATTGACTTTTCTATTGAAACTTGTAAGTAGTAATTGAGATACTTTATGCCAGAAATTCTCAAAATTTAGGTATCCCAAATACCCGAATATAGCGTAAATATACTGTATTTGAAAAACTGCATGCCGATTTGAAAAACTGCAATATACCGTATACCCAAAACCGCCTGGCCGACCCCGAATAATTGTTTTGATGTTTTGATGTTGATATTTTTTAATAATTTAATCGTTGTTGTGCCGGTTTGGGTAAGTGTAAACATTTCAGTAGTGAATTTCCATAGGCCAACAATTCGTGGTTTTAAAATAGCAACTTAAATTGATGTCCTTGCAATTAATTAGATAATGAAAGCAGATTGGACAATAGTATAGCACCTGAGTTAATAACAATACATGGCTACAAGTGGGTTTCCAAATAGAAATAGATTTGGGGGTCGTATTGGTTTCTACATTAGAAATACACTAAATTATGGTCTTAGACCAGACCTAAATGATAATGATCTTGAAATTTTAACAATTAAAATTATTAAAAACAAAGTTAATTAAGCCATTTCTAATTACCACATCGTACAGACCGCCAAGCGATTCAATCAGCACTCTACGTACAGGGTGTATAAAAAAGGCTAGTCTTTGAAATTCAAATTAGTCATATTGTATTGAATTTATAATTACTGCTAATCAACTAGCGAGCCGTAAAACAAAAGATTTTCTACTGCCCGGCAATTAAAATATAGTTAATTGATCTCTTTTGTAAATAACTTAACACACGTTTCTGTCACGTATCATTAACTCTACGCAGTTTAAAACAATGTTTAGATAACTGTAATTATGACTAATTTGAATTTCAAAGACTATCCTTTTTTATACCAGTGTACAGGGTGTCCAAAAAAAACGAAAACTATTGAAATCACCAACAACAATTTAATTGTTAGAATTTGAATGCCTTAGCGCTCTGTTGGTTCCCACGAGTGCATAAATGATTCACATAAGTAAATTTTATGCATAAAGAAACTGTTTAAGAAGCTGTTTTTAATTCCCAGGAGCAGAAAATCGCGCACTTTGCCAGGAGATATTCCTAACTAAATTCTAATACATGCACCTTGTCAATATTT
>CACRXK020018140.1:0-10139 GCA_902702795.2 Paramuricea clavata
TTTATCCATGTATACATGATCTGCTAGTAAAGAAAAACAGCTAGTTGCCAAAGGCTAGAGTTGAACATATTGTGAACTAGCCATTGGAATGATTCTCCAGATTCACAAGGGGCATGGGGCATATTTCATGATTTGCTACCTAATTGTCCACATGGTTTACAAGCACATACTGGATATAAATATTAGTTATGCAGTATCAAGTGTAGATGCCCAAAAATTAAATCCTGAAAATTTAATAGACTGTACATATACTTTTTGAGATATGTAATAAGAGGATGTTTATATGGGGGCGAGGCTGGATGCCCGGGGTTAGGGGCTACAGACTTAAGGTCACTATTCCTGAAGCAAGATCTCGGGCTAAAGGGGCGGAATCTCGCTTAGCTATAGCTGGGCCCGCTCTTTACCCATATATACACAAAGTGAACTTTAGTAAGAAATAACAACAAAGGCAGGATCTCGCCAAAACTGGGCCAGCTTGGGTACCCTGGGGTTGGCTTGCAGTTGCACCATATAAACAGCCCCTATATATAGGCAGTATATATTTTGTCTGGTAATTGGAGTCTTTGGAGATTTTGTGTGTAAATGAATATAAAAATGACCCTTTACGGGTGGGTTGAGGGAGGTGTTTCTGTCAACATTTTGGAAAGCAATAACATTTTATTAAAAAATTAGAATAATCACATATTAAACTCTGATAGTAGTATATATTGTATTGTGTGTGATTAAAGTAAGGGTTTTTTTTTACCCCACCTCTGCATGCAAGGATTTTTTGGCCACCCCACCTAAAGCAACTATTATTTTTCAGTTACCCCACCATTTTCTCTTCGCAGCCGCAAATTTTTTTTCCGTAGACAGTCGGACTCCTCATTGATAGTCGGACGCATCACTGATCCGCGTCCAGGCCTCCGCGCGTTATCAATGAATCCCCTCGTAACCCACTGGTGCACCATATATCCATCACTCCACGTTGTTCTTCTGCGACCACGTGTAGAAAGATGAACGATTTACTTGCGATGCCATAATAAATCTACAAACTTGTTTTTCTGGTTCCGAAAATACTCAAGATCGGTTATTGCGAGTTAAAACTATATATCATCCCTTTTGAAGAGAATCAGGATAAGATAACTAGCGTGCAAGGAAATAGTGGAAGATTCAAAGCGACAATCAATACCAGTTTCCACAAATAGAAGTATTGCAGAATACCCTGTGCCGGAATACATATCATGTAGCCCGGCCAGTATTTCACTGGATACGTATATACCAGATCTTATTGCCTCGTTCTAATATACAAGTTGAAACTAATTACTAAGACAATATTACGAATTGATACTATAAAGGAAATATCATGGAAGACTTTTAATGTTGAATATTATGCTTAGTATGTTTTATAATATAAAATATTTTCTCCCAGCGACGCTAATTAATCATAATCTGTCAAACACCAATGTCCGGTTGTGAGGAACATATTTGCATATTACACCACATTTAAACTCTCTATAGCAAACTCTCTATAGCATTACTGCCAACTAATTAATGCCACGCAGTCTCGTATCC
This sequence comes from Paramuricea clavata, assembly GCA_902702795.2. Classification (NCBI taxonomy): domain Eukaryota; kingdom Metazoa; phylum Cnidaria; class Anthozoa; order Malacalcyonacea; family Plexauridae; genus Paramuricea; species Paramuricea clavata. The sequence continues at coordinate 1,555 of CACRXK020018140.1, forward strand.
ACTAAAATATAGCGGAGCTACCTATAGCGTGAGAATTTGATCTAATGCTTTAAATCTAACTGTATGCCTCGTTCTCAAAATAACTACTTGACTGCGTATCCGCGTATCCAATAGAATAGAGAGCTACGTTAACACCATGACAATTTAGTCTATTAATGCTAAGCCTAAGTCACTATATGCCTCGTAGCTACCTTTACCGGGCCACCATCTATTTATTATGTTTGCGATGTTACTCTGAGTGCATATCCACACCGGGCGAGCTTGAAAAATATGCCCGGCCACGGTGGGATTCGAACCTACGACCTTTGGAATACTAGCCCAATGCTCTTCCAACTGAGCTACGCGGCCAGAATCTATTTATTATTGATCTATTGAGAATAAATGTAGATGTATTAATACATCGTATCCCGGCATGATATTTGAAAGGCATATAGCTTAAAAAGTGGATAGGTATTCTGCAATGCCAATCGCTCCTGTCGGAAATCACCAATTGCGAGCGACGAGTATCCGCTGAATATTTTGTTTAAGGGCGCGGGTCAATGATGCGTCCAACTATCAATGAGGAGTCCGACTGTCTACGGAAAAAAATTTGCTTCGCCGGCCTCACCCCTGCCATAAATAATGACCGGTCCCTAACGTCAAACAAACCTTCACTATCTTTTTTAGTCCATGGTTTTCCGGTGTTGAAAAGCAGAGATTTTCTGGCGTGTTTTATGATCAAAATATCATTATCCGAAATGGTAGTTAAATTAGAAACCCAAGATAATGCTTGCTCCAAAAGTTTTTCCGAAATGGATGGGTAAAGTCAACGATATCAAACGAAATAAAACTATGTCTTTCTTTGTCTTTTATATTTCCAAACAATTCAATTACTTGTTTTGTATTTCTCCACTGGTTCGATCAAATTCATTTCAAGATCAAATTAGCCGACATTTTGGATTGTTCTCGAAATTTTCTTTGTGGTCTTTTAAAGGTATAAATGCTTCACGTTTTTTCATTTTTTCAATTCTGTCGCCGATTCCTAAATTTATTGTTCGAAATGTCTTTTAGTTCAGAGTCAATTTCGTCTATAGTGTCCTCGGATCCATGTTTATATGTTTTTGTAATGTTGTCATGTAAGAGCTTGTTGTATGCGTCGAGCGAGGCTTCATAAATATTTCTAGTTTTGTCTGCAAAAATGAAAATGTTGGGAGATGAATTAATTTTCTTCAAATCGTTAGCCAAAGATTTCTGAAAATGGTTTTTCCCTGATCGAAATTGTATATTTTCGATGAGTTTTATAAGGTCGGTTTCGAAAGGTTTCATTTCCGGAATCGAAGAAGGTGTTTTGTTGGACGCAAGGCCGAAATGGTTGTTTTGGTTTTTATTGATACTGTTTTTATTAAAGAAATTTCCGCATATATATTACATCTCATACGTTTTATTACACTTTCCACTTTTTCAATCAAATTCTTCAAATAAGCGTCCTGCGATGGTATAGGAATATTCAGTCTTTAATGAATAGTCAAATCGAAATTGTCGCTAATTATGAAGTTATGTATGCATGTATGTATGTATAAACTTTATTTCAATACGGAAATCTCATCATTACAAACAATACTCTTCCTGAGAGCCGTTATACAATTATATAAAAATTATAAATCTATGTATAAATATAGGAAGAAAGGAGAGAAAGGGAAACAAAGGGGAAACCAGATTTTACGATAACTTGAATGATTATATATTACATATATACAATAAAAGCATTAGAGACTAAGAGAATCTCGTATATCATTAGAAACCTTCGTTTTGAATGCAATGACATCCTCGGTTGATTTGATGTCATCACTTAGAGAATTCCAGGTGACCGCTCCACTGTATGCTAACTAGTATTTTTCATAAAGTTTGTGCTAGGTTTTGGAAGTGAAAAATTCACCTGGCTACCCCTTACATTGTAGTCATGTATTTGATTCCTTCTGGAAAATTGTGATGTTAGATACATAGGTGCATCATTATTTGCTATTTTATGCATTAATAATGCCTTATTCAAGTGCCACCTATGTTCCAACGTAAGCCAGCCTAATTTTTCTAAAATTTCCGCAGATCTAATATCATAATTTGAGACGAAGGTTGCGTAGCTCAGGTAGCTTTCCCGATTTTAAGGACCGCCTGCCATGCAGGCTACTAGGCTAATAGCTGTCAACCTCGTTCCCAGGCTATACAGCTTCACAAGAGGAAAGAGCCTGTGACTGACGAGGTTGAGTAGCTGTAGGGTAGTTCGTTTCCCACCAATTTTATATTTTTAAGGCATGCGGAGGAGGTAGCACACTACACACAAATGTTCCTAATGTCATGCGATTTAATATATGCTACGTCATATTTACAATATATTTACGATACGTCATATTTATGCTATATTTACGTTACGTCATATGACTAGCCTACGTGCAGTCATGAGATTGTCATCTGGCTCATCTGGACTGCCCGCGCCGGCTAGGAAGAGCGTGTCTAGTTTATTTAGTGCTTTACTTCATTAACTTCAATCGAAGGTCAAAGTCGAACCTTTGTTGACAAAAAGTAAGCACAGGTGGGTTTGGCTTGGCAAGCAATTCCACGAGACTTTATAAAAAATATATATATAAATTCTGTATTCAGTATATTTATTTCAACACTTAAATGCTCTCCATTGCAGATAGATAGAGCATGATGAAAGCTGTCTATAAGTATAACATATTAAAATTTACTAAGTCAAACTAGCTTCATCATGGTTAACCGGAATAATATTGAACTACTTAGATTGGTGTGTGTGCAAGCTATCTCCTTCTCAGCCGTAATGAATTGCAAGCCAGACTTCGGCAAGCTATCATGTGTGACTAGTTTTGAGTTTCCCAGAGTGGATGATATGGCCAAAACGTTTGAAAACATATGGAAAATATATCTTGTTATGAAACTCTCCTATGGCTATGGATGAAAACAGGCTTGAAGGCCAACGATCATGCGATTGAAGTTGACACGCAGTGTATATTTGTTCAAATTGTTCCTACTTTCAATAGATCGATAAAGTGTTACAAATTACAAAAATAGAAGTGTTCGATTCGTCTTAGAATTTAATCAAATTATCAGCAGCAGAGTATATCAGTTCTAATATCTTCCTATTCTTTCTAATTGAATAATATCTGATAAAATAATAAAGTTTCTTAATCAATACTGATTTCATAATTTAAGAAAATGTTCATAATTTCATAATTTGAGAACATTTTCTCGGGTGATTGGTTGTTTCCAATGGAATTAGTCTAAAACAAAAGTGTATACTGTTGTAATCAGCGTGCAAAACGAGTGTGTCATAGCAAATATGGTAATACCTTTTCCAGTATTTTCACGCCGTTGTCTACAATTGGTAGAGTGTCAGCCCGGTAGACTGTCAAAGCAACAGAACAGGTATCCAAAGACGCTAACCCTAATAAGGCATGAAAATAAACTGAAGCTTAGTCAGTCAATATTCTATACCTTAGAAGGGCAAACTGCGTCCACTCCCCCCTTCGACAGTGCAGCTTCACTCTACTAACCCAAATTAATTGTATATAAGAACCATTCACCATTGAAAGCATATCAGATTTCACTTCACGCTGTGAGTGTATGCTAGTTTGGCGGATTTTGTGTTCAGAGTTCATGACCAAACAGAGAACTGGAGCATTCAAGATAAATGGCGACAGCTAAATTGTGGCTTGGTTTGTGCCTTGTCGCGTCTTACCTTGGTGGTAAGTTGAATTAGGAGATATTTTTATAAATAGTATATATTATAGCCTACACGCACAGGCACGACGCAACGTAACCAGAGGTCAAGAAATGGCGCAAACGTGCGCTTGTCACACAAAATAATACTGTTTACCACAGCTATCTTGCATATTGTAATTTGAAGTTGAAGCACGGTCGTAAACTGGCTTGCTTGGTCAATCTGCTTTGTTATATTTACCTGTTTAATCGCGCGCGTGATTAGCACAAATAAGAAGCGGATGCTGCTCTATAAACAATTATTTGAAATTGTCTATACTTAATATTTTATGTTCGAAAAGTATTTCGTGGATCATTTAACTGAACCAGAATGTTTTAACCAAAGCGCACTGAGATATAGTGATTTCGTATTTTTGTTGTTGTTTTTGTTTCATTGTCGATTAGTTTAATAGCTACAGAGCTACTAGCTCGCAAGAATTCAAATGTGTAGTTTTATATATCGTGACAATATGTTGAACAGCTCCTATATTCTTTACCCGCAGGCAATTTCGGGAAATACTGTATACTTGATAAAAACATGTCTCGTCCGAATAGCAGTATTTAAATATTTTTTATGACGTTTTAAAAAAAGTTTGAGTGTGATAATCGTTTTAAACCCTCTGAAAATCACTTTGTCTTTGAATTTTGAAGTGAAGTCGAAATATCACCTTGAATTTTGTGTTTTATCATATCTATTTTGTTTCTATCATATCGAGTTACCAAGATGTATATATTACTGGTTTTGTTTAACTAGTGCCACGATTGCAACATATCATCTTGTGACTATACGTTGTTAGATATTGTTTGTTTTTGCACTGTCGTATTTGGTTAAATTAATAAGCACCCAACATATAAAATTATTGTAATTAATTTAAGCATGGTTATTTTACAATTCCTACTTGCTATTGAATACTGGCGTACAGTGTTATAGTGTTCAATTCTGCTGCACAGACACGTTAGTAAATAATCATTTTAACTTCGTGTAGTGAGATGCTTATTTGTTGAATGTGGGATTAGCCTGGTTATTAACTAAAGCTTTTATATCGACTCTTATTAAAATGGGAAGATATTTAATAGGCGAGATAACCCCCACGATTGCGGAACTATTATATAATATCTAATCTTGTTCACAAACGTGATTGGACTATATGCCTGGAGATGTACTTTAAATATGAATTCTAGAAACTTTATTTGTTCGGAAATGGCGCGCGTTGTCAGTTTATCGTGTTTCAAATATTTTCAAATTCAACTTTTTTAACCTGTCAATTTCAAGTGTGGGCGCAGGATCGACGTTGCCAGATATTTGACCCTCAATTTATTTCACTCACACTTCAAGAGGTAACTCAATATGCATGTCTGTACGGTATGGCCTTTTCTTTGTAGGAATGGAGTATTATTTGCCATGGTTTAGTACGATTATGGATTTACGTTCAGCAGAGATGATCGATGTCTTAATGACGAATTCGTTTTCTCAAACGTTCATTCAGAACATTAGAATAATACCGGTGCATTGTCCACAATTAACTTTGACATGGTTATCATAAGTGCATTGACACTTAAATAAAGACACTCAATAAGTTATTGATATTAGATTGGGTTGTTTTATACCAAAATACCTTACACACACCTATTGCCTGAATCTCTTACTCTTAACTACTGTACACCCCCCGCAAAATCTGGTTGACCTAAAATGGTAGAATAACTGAAGGGAGCCTTACGTTGATGGCTAGGCAAGATAAATTAAGATGTGTTGTGCCGGAAATAATCACGTACTTGGTGTCCTTCCGAGATAGAAAAACTGGACCAGGAACATACAATCGTGTGCAAAATGGTCGAGGCACTGCACTTCTTAATTGCCTGATTTTAATAAAGAAGAAGATAGTCACAAAAATGTATCGCTTAACCCCTCTCGCTCGTTCAATGTTGTAATACCTATAAATTGGTAGTTTCATTTCAAAACATTACCAACATTGGTTTAGGGGGTAACGGTAACTCCGAAAAGGAACATTTTTAATTGCTGCGGAAGCGAGCGACGCAGCAGATCTAATTTGTCTAATTTGTGTAGATGGGGATTTTTATCTCAAAACATTCTAGCGCAGTGTATTGTGGTTATGTGCGATCGGAAATGCGCAGTAAGCTATTTTTCCGTGGTGTTTCCACGCCGTGGAACCTTGCATTCCTGGACATTAAGACATGCAAAGACATATTAGACTTACATTGATTCAGTTCACTGTTCAGCACAATTTTAGAGCCAGATAGTTCTGCTTTGCTTTATGAAAACATATGTTGATAAATATTTTGATAATCAGATACGTTTCTTTCTTTTTATATCCAATTTTATCCTAATTCGAATATGGACGTTTTAATATTCACGTGGAAGCACAAGTATTGAAAGCACTGATCTGAAATAAGACTGGATAAGGATAACGCATCTACAGCACAGAATAAGGCACACAGAAGGGCCCCCTGGCCGCCATCTTCCTAGCCAGTCCATTACATTTTCTGGCCAATAAACGCGCTGTATTGGCTGGCCGCCATCTTCCTGGCCAGTCAATTGCATATTTTTGCATAGAAAAATGGTGACACGTTGCACCGCTGAGTGGCCCTTCTGGTACTGATCTTTATTCTGTGTCTATAGTATACAAAAGTGAAGCCGGAAGTCACCAGCCGCCACCCGATTCTGGGGCCCCACTTTTGTATAGATTTGTATTACAGACGGTAGTTTTTCGCGTTTTTTGCCTTGGCTACGTTTCCGATCAGGCCAATTTTACAATCACAACGATAGAAGCATACAAGAAGAATTTTGAGCAAAAATTTTTTAGTATTATGGCTTTATAACGCCGCGAAACGGGATTTACAACTGTGAAGGAGTGGAGAGCCTCAGACTTTGTTTGTCAACGCGAGCTCGTTTTGCTACTTTCATACAAAATCAACTCAAAATATACAAGAACAAGACGCTCTACGGAGCGTTAACTCGCTGGGGCTATACAAATACGCACATTACTGTACATGATCACACACCAATACAATGCGGAAAAGTCGAAAATGAGCGCGAAAGGCTTAACACAGTACTAAAATGCGGTAGGCCCTACCCTACACTACAAGTAAAGTTATATTCAACCTCGCAGCGCAGGCTGAAAGACCATGGCTTGCAAGGTCGAGTTATATTTAGTACGCTGCAATCCTTCTTCAAGAACTGTCAGCCGCCAGTTGGTCCGTACGCTAGGCCACAGGCTAGGCCTAGGATTAAACTGCGCTTTAAAACGTTCAAAATAAAATTTTTTGAGCTCAAAATACTACAAAATGAAGACTGGAGAGAGACGAATCCACTGGTATACGGCCGAAAAAGAGAAAACCAATGATACCAAAGTTATCAAGGATAAAACGTACTGTATTTTTTTAAATTAGTTTAATTAATAATTTTGAGCGATTTATCAAGAACACAATTTCGCTTGATTTTCAAAGACAAAGGCCATAAATCCGCTAGAATACGGTTGTTTAGTAATACATTTGACATCCGTATTAAATTAGTACAATTTCTAACGCTGAATGGAACGGTGGATATATCCTTATGGCGCCATTTAATAGGCATTACAAAACACTATGAAATGTACTGCGAGCTATTTGTCAACAATTACGTAAACAATACAATTTGACCAATTTTGCTTGATTTTCAAAGGCCATAAATCGCTAGAGAATACTGCTGTTTTGTAATACATTTGTCATCCGTGAGTACAACTTCTTACGCTGAATCGAACGGTGGTATTTTTATCCTTATTGCGCCATTTAATAAGCATTACAAATACAAGAACCTGACGAACGTTTGTAGCGCGAGTGATTTCTCAACAATAGTATACGTACTGCGAACGATTTATCAACAAATACAATGTCGCTTGATTTTCAAAGGCCATAAATCGCTAGAATACTAGTGTTTTGTAATACACTTGACATCCGTAAGTACAATTTCTTACGCTGAATCGAACGGTGTTGCTTCGGTTCTCTATAAAACTTTATAAACTTTATACTTGCGCAGTGTGACCAGACTTTTTCAGCAGTCATTACCAAAATTTTGTTCAAATTTTACTAAATTAAGAAAAATTTTACCAAATGTCGGCTTCCCAAATAATTACGTCATGATAATGCCAAAAAACAACAGTTACGTCATCAAAGTAGAGAAAATATTCACAAAAAGTGTCTCGAAATACTTGTTGCTTTCATCGTATTGCAGTTTTTGCTAATGATAAGGCTTTATTTCTTAGGCTTGGCAGTTCTGTTCATCACTTTGAGCACGTTATTAAACAAAAAATACACATTTTTACCAACTATTTTTAATAATTCAAACCTTTCAGATTTTGCCAAAATTTTACCAAAAGAAACTCATTACCAAATTTTCTTGAAAATTCACGAAATTTTACCGAAAGTAAAACTTTTTACCAAATCTGGTCACACTGTACTTGCGAATTTGCGATTTGCGAAGGTTGCTGTTTCCATGCGAAATTCCTTGTAAAATTGTTCAATTTTCCCAAATTTTCCTCAAAATGCAGGGTTATTTATGGATAATTTGGGTAAAATTGGCAGAAGCCTTATGGATAATTGGGGGAAAAATTAGGCAACTCATTAATATTCTATTTTGTGGCTTTCGACGACGATCGGAAATCTGACATCTGACATCCACCACGCGTGCCGAAACCATAGATATCTCATATACACTAGATAGCGCATCCCACCCTGTAGCCGGGCGAAAATTGAAGCCTGATCGCAGTCGCATTTTACGCGTGGCGGCCATATTGGTCGTTCCCACGGAGCGTGATAATTTGTATATTTTGTATTGCGGA
>CACRXK020018141.1:0-10139 GCA_902702795.2 Paramuricea clavata
ATGGTGGACAGAGTCACGAGGTTCTTGTCAATCGTTCCAAGGTTGATTGGTCTCTTCCACCAGTGATTCAATGTGAACCGGCTCTCACCGAAATGGCGAGACTTTACATAGATGGTGACAAGGCCAGAGGTCTCAAGCGACACCACGTGCCAGTTTACAAGGACAAGAGATCATGGAGAAAAAGTGAAGATGATCTGTCCAAAGTGGTAAGAAGAATTGTAAACGCGCCCGTAAAATTTCCTTTCCTTCTGTAACTTTTCTTTCTCGCTGTGTTGTCTCATCTGCTGCTTTAGTTTAGCTTTTCCCGCAAATTTTTTGAACTTAAAAACGATATAATTGAATTACACATTAATGGATCGTGTTGTCTCATCTGCTGGACTGCTGCTCTTCTTGCCACCTTTTTGAACTTAAAAACGATATAATTGAACTACACATTAATGGATTGTGTTGTCTCATCTGCTGGACTGCTGCTCTTCCTGCTACCTTTTTTAACTTAAAAATGATATAATAGAACTACACATTAATTAAAGGATCGCGTTGTCTCATCTGCTGGACTGCTGCTCTTCCTCCCAATTTTTGAACTTAAAAATGATATAATAGAACTACATATTAATTAAAGGATCGCGTTGTCTCATCTGCTGGACTGCTGCTCTTCTTGCCACCTTTTTGAACTTAAAAATGATATAATTGAACTACACATTAATGGATCGCGTTGTCTTGTCTGCTGGACTCCTGCTCTTCTCGCCACCTTTTTGAACTTAAAAATGATATAATTGAACTACACATTAATGGATCGCGTTGTCTCATCTGCTGGACTGCTGCTCTTCCTGCCACCTTTTTGAACTTAAAAATGATATAATAGAACTACACATTAATTAAAGGATCGCGTTGTCTCATCTGCTGGACTGCTGCTCTTCCTCCCAATTTTTGAACTTAAAAATGATATAATAGAACTACACATTAATTAAAGGATCGCGTTGTCTCATCTGCTGGACTGCTGTTCTTCCTGCCACCTTTTTGAACTTAAAAATGATATAACTGAACTACACATTAATGGATCGCGTTGTCTCATCTGCTGGACTGCTGCTCTTCCTGCCATCTTTTTTAACTTAAAGATGATATAATTGAACTACACATTAATGGATCGCGTTGTCTCATCTGCTGGACTGCTGCTCTTCCTCCCCATTTTTGAACTTAAAAATGATATATTTGAACTACACATTAAAGGATCGCGTTGTCTCATCTGCTGGACTGCTGCTCTTCCTGCCAATTTTTTGAACTTACGAATAATATAATAGAACTACACATTTTTGCTGCTGAATGCACTAACTATCAATGGACAATGCGGTTTCGTATATCAAGTGTTTGAAACAGTAAATGAACTATGCGTGGAAATCGAACTGGCAAGCTTGAGCTGGGAATTGTTTCTTCTGATGGCTATATTGGCATTTTTTCATTTATGTGTGAGTGAGCTGCCTCTTGTACTCTTTGTCTTCCAAACTTTCGTAGGAAGAAAAGATGAGTTTGAAAGGTACTTTTCTCAAAAACCAAATATGTGCTACTTACAGCTATGTACTTGTACATGATGGAAGGATGGATACGCCGACACAGTAGGTGGACTATGATTGCTGAAGAAGTAAACGTTGGTAAGTACAGTATAGATTCAATTACACATGCTTATAAATACTGATATTAATGTATTTACTTCGTAGTAATTTATTGTTTAATAGATAATGTTGGAACAAAAAGGTACTAATAAGAAATTGCATCGGGCGGGGGCCTGGAGGCGAATTGACCACGCCCTAGTTGACCACGCCCTAGTTGCCCGCGCAAATTTTGCCATCTGGCCGCGCAAAAAACGGGCAAATTTCGATCTCCAAGTTCTAATTAAAGATAACAAGTTCTTTTGACGCTTTAGTCCCATGGTTTAATTCAGGATGCTGTCTGTGGATATGTAAAGCTTCCTTTATATAGTAGAAGCGACCAGTTCATAGACTTATCAATAATTACAGTATTGTTAAGAACAATTTGAGGTAGTAGTTCTAGGTTGTTAAAAGGTAAAACTAATAGTGGATTTAAATTATAAAAGTGTTCACACAAATTGATATGTCTAAAAATCTCAGAGTCTTTCGAATCAGAATGTTCCTTTAATCTAGTGATAAGGCATCTACTAACGTTGAAACCCATAAGTAATATAATACTGGTCTTTTGAACTGTGATCCTCTCATATTCAAGAGCCCGCAATTATTGCGCCCGCTTCTGTTACGCTACTTTACTTCATGTAGCCCTGGCAAAATGAATTGGAATTGAAAGCGAGCGCTAAATAAATTGTCAAAACAACGTATGTCATGAGAATTACAATGATCGGCGACAAACTCGGCAATTGTTTGGGGCAACTAGAAGCTCCCATTTCATCAATATGTATTGAACCAAACGAATATCATTAGTATTTGCCACATGAGCCTTATTTGAAGAATACAACTATTAAAATACTACAGAAACCGGGACACCGGGACAACATAGTCCAAACCGGGACAGTCCCGGGTAAACCGGGACGGTTGGAATGTTTGAACTAAAGGTATCAGGAAATCAATTAAAATTAAGAATAGGTTATAAAATCGTGGTGATAAGGATAAATATAAATTCTATAGAAACAAAATTTTGACACTCACTCGTCAGAGTAAAAAGGAATATTATCATAGATATTTTGAGTACAACTTTGCAAACACTAAAAAGACCTGGGAAGGTATAAACAAATTAATTAATCGGAAGAAACAGTCAACTAGACCCATCCCGTCTCTAAAATGTCCCATAAGCAACAGAATGATATATGATGAAAGTAAGTTTCCAAATATATTCAATAAATACTTTTCATCAGTGGGTCATAATTTAGCTAGTAAAATGCCAAATTCACAAATTCCATTCACAAATTACCTTCCAAAGATAAATAACCGAGGATCGTTTCAATTTAATCATATCATGCCGCACAAGATCGAAATAGAAATTATGTTAATTCCAATGAAAAAGGCACATGGCCTATACTCATGCCCAACTCGTATTTTAAAATGCGCTAGACACGTTTTATCCAATCCTTTATCTGATTTAATGAATAAATCGGTTGAATGCGGCCAATACCCAGCTAAATTAAAACACTCAAAAGTTATCCCTATTTACAAAAAGGATGATGAAACCGATCCTTCTAATTATAGACCAATATCTCTTTTATCAATCTTTAACAAAATTTTTGAAAAATTGATGTATAATCATTTAAAATCTTTTCTTGAGAAACAAAATATCATATTTAAATCTCAGTATGGTTTTCAGTAAAAATATTCGCTGACAAGAATTTAAAAACACTAGAAAATATTGTCAATACTGAACTTCTTAATATCTATAACTGGTTAACAGCTAATAAATTATCCCTAAACATAAAAAAATCTAATTTAATTATTTTTCATTCTTACCAAAAACGGCTGGATTATGCGGTAGATATGAAGATGTATGATGCACAGTCCAATACTTTCGTCTCACTAGAAACTAAAAATTACATTAAATACCTTGGTGTTCTCATGGACTCAAATCTTTCATGGAAATTTCATATTGGGTACATTGCCTCTAATCTTAGCAAACGAATTGGCATAATTGCTAGGCTGCATCATTTTGTACCAGTTAGTACACTAATAAGTATCTATAAGTCCCTTATGCTGCCTTACCTAACTTATGCTATTGTTGTATGGGGATGTGCTGCCAAATGTTACATTGATAAAATCCTTAAACTCCAAAAACGTGCTCTTCGTTTAATATATTCTGCACACTATCTGTCTCATGCCATTCCTTATTTTCTGTCAGCTAATGTTCTGCCAATAAATTTGCTTTATTGCAAATCAGTATCAATACTAATGCATGACATATCAAGTTCAGTAGTACACCCCAAATATTTCGGCTTTGTTTACCCCATTAAGTCAGGTACACGAACACATGCAACACCAGATCTTCCACTAGGAAGAACTTCCATGTTGAATATTCAACTTTAGATGTGCAAAGCAAATCATTCTCAAGAATGGGAGGTAGAATTTGGAATAGCATTCCTACAGAATTACGTGAAAAATCAAAGAATCACTTTAAAAAAGTTTTACATAGAAAGTTACTTCAAATATTAGAAAATTAAGACGATTATATTCATATTCTAACAATACAAAAAGAAATCGTAATAATCTAAAAGTTAAATTATTTTATGATCTTGAATTTAAGTCTGATCATTCGTTAGACATTATGTTGGTATATATGGTGAATATATTTCTATCATATATATGCCTTTTGGTGGTGAATAGTGCTTGTATTTACTAATGAATTTTGAAATCTTCTTTAATTCCGAATGTGTGTAGTTGCTGTCCACCACGATTAGCTTTTGCTATTTGTGGACAGCAACATTTTATTGATTTTGTAAATTAATTTGACTTAATAAATTGAATTGAATTGAATTGAATATCAGATCACCATGTCATACCCCAATCCATTGCGACGAATATCTGGACTTCTTTCTGTATAAATTTCAAAGTCGCAATATAACCATTAGGATTGTCTGCAGCAACCCACAGATTTATCCCCCACATAGTAGGTCATCTGGCTTTCATGAACTGCCTAATCCCCAACCTATTTCTTGATTTGACATTGTGTTTGTCTGCAACAACAATATTCTGTGACGGCTAGTACAGTTGTTGATGCAGTTTATTGCTGTAGTCTTTAGTACAGGATCTACCATATTCACAAATGCTATAAGCGCTTTGTACCTAACCCGAGAAATTATTTCTATTGCCCACAGACAGTGATATAAGGTTTTTACACTCCAATAATTTTCAATCTCACTGTCGACCTTTAGCAAACCTGCATATACTAAAAGGCAATCAACCTCTCAAGGTTGGTGGACTGCAAGACCCTTCTTTATTAGTATATGGGGATAACTTTTGAGTTATTTGTATGTGGGCATATGTATTGGTATGGCCAGGAAACTACCTCCTGAAGCATTCCCTTAGTAAAAAAGAGTCGAATGAACTCAAGCTCACAGTTCATTGAGCCGAATGAACTCAAGCTCACAGTCGATCGAAATGGATCCCGGACATGTCAGTGAGGAGCAAAATCTGGGAGAATATTCCTAGCGTCAAGATCATATCCGTCATGTACTATGGCGCCTAGTGGGGATGCTAGACAGGGAGCTTTTGAAACCTTAGGTCCTAATGGCTGGGCTTCCCTCTACCTCTACTCATCCCCCTACCTTCCCTCTGGGTTGGGGAGTGGGGTTCTCATGACTCATCAGAACTCTACTTCCCCAAGGCTATGAAACAGGAACAGCAGATAGGAACAGGATCAATATATTCACCAGTGCAAATAAAAACTTTTTTTATAGACATGGTGCCACTTAAAATTATAATAAGAGCCAAACTAGTAAGATATAAGTATGAATACTTGGCTATTATGTATGTAACAAACAACCAAACATGTGCTCAAGGCTCATTTTACTTCGCCTAGGAATCAGAGATTTTTATGCCTAAAACACCATAAATTTTCATCAACAATATAAATAAATACCATTTATATTTGTCAATTTCAGTATGAAACGATTATTTCAATACAAAAAAGCGATATGAGGACATACTTGGTCATACTAGTGAAGCTATACTAAATACAAATAAATTTACAACGCCATGGCAATGGCAAAACATTGAAATGGAATGTCTAAAAATGATGAAAATACTTGCCTTGAAACTCCAGACACGACTCCCAATGCCAGGTTGAGATACTTGTCTTCATACAAAGACATTCCATCATTACTAGCACTATCAGTTTGCAAAATAAAGCCAAAAACGTCTTCAGAATGCGATTCAAACAAAACTACAACACAATACATTTCAACGCTTGTGCGTTCTCGTGCGCGATAATCAGGAAAATTGCTCTAAAAGATTTGCTTTTCTGCCTCAGCCAATCAAAATCCATATCTAGGGTAAACAAACACTCCGGAAGTGATTCCTGCAGTCTTTTACCAGGAAACTGTAATGCTTTACCAAGAATTTGGCGTCCGAAGTTGGCCGAATACTTTCCGATCCCGAGAATCGACATAATAGGCTTAGATTATTTTGCAATTTCCCGAGACTGCTCCGAGCTATAGAATGGAAGATGGCGATTCTTTTGGTATATTTGTTATTATTATACATTGAGAAGAAGCAAAAATAAGAGCATTTGAATCAGGCGGAACATTCAAAATGCAACAGCAAAATTGATAATGCTTCATTTGCATAAATTTCACCGCATTGATCATTTCAAGGTAAGAAATTCGCTTGAAATTGAGTGAGAAACAATAAAATTATATGAATATTTCTGAATATATAGTATCGATCAAGCGGAATTTTTTGGTGGTATTTTCGTATGTCTACTGCAAATACTCGAAGTTCTTTAATATTTAATCTTCCCGTCATATACGTTGGAAATTAATATTGGCGGATTGAATTGAGTTAACATATAAGCAAACGCCTCCGCCTATTTTATGTTTCCTATTAAAATTAAATTTTACGTAACCTGGTATATTAAACTCATCAACGTCACATGTGACATCATTTATCCAAGTTTCCGTCAGAGCTATTACCGTGAAGGAGTAATTTAATGTTGCTAAATAGTTTAGAAAATGATCGAACTTATTCTGTATGCTTCTTATATTTAAACTTAATATTGAAAATTGATTTTCTTTTATATGTTTTTGATTAACTATATCACTGAAATCATTAGTTAGATAATAGTTACTTTCCATTGTTCCATTTTTAGTATTTACAAAGTAGTTTTGATCTGAGTTAAGATTTCCTAGCATATCATTACATTTATTGCCCATTGCATGTTGAATTTCAAAAGGAATAAAAACCAAATTTTCTAAAGTCTCGCGATTGTGCTGTGTTATGTTTGTAGTTAAGTCGTTAATTGCATTTTGAAAATCTTGTTCAATAAGCTGATTAAAAGGAAGACTGTTTCCTATGCATTTCCTGCAGATAAAATTTTTGTCATTTTCAAAATGTTCTAGATCTTTTTCACTATCAAATAAACAGTCATTATGAAAATGATTCATGCAATTTTTACAAGCTTTAAAATATCGTAAAATGAGATGCTTGCACTTATTACATATTTTATTTAAAGTAATCATATCTAAAGTTTAGTTTTGGTTATATTAATTATTATACTTACTTACTATAAACGAGTTATTCTCAATAGTAAAGTTGTCCATTGATATATAGCTTGTCTTTCACTAGCTTTACTTTCTTCTTTTCTTCTTTTGCCTTTTTGCCATTATGTTCCCTGTAGCCTCTGCCAACGCAGGAAAAACAACAGTAGTTACGGAAAACAGTTGAATGCACTAAGTCACCTAGGTTGAACTGTATAAAAAGTACTAGTTAAAATCAACTATATTTAGTGCGAAATTTTATTTTTTTATTTATTTGATTTTGCCCAATAATATTTGTTTATTTATTTACATGAAAATTCTAATATTAAGGAAGAAGAGGGTTTGGAGTCTATTTGAAACCATTTGGCTGTTTTGCTTAGACCCCTAGAAATATATTTACAATTGTTTTTTAATTAATTAAGTAAACCAGTTCAAAGTCAAATTATTACAGTAGTCAATTTTGCGAATATATACGGTATATTATAATAATACAATTACAATTTGATATTCATAGTAATCAATAATCATAGAAATAAGCGTGTGGTGATTTGTTGTGCCCTATAGTTTGATAGAATTTATAAACTTCCGGTAGTTAATTAGATACGAAGAAAGTGTTTCTTTACCTCTTGTTTGAAGACGAAATGTGATTTTATTTGTTTGAAGTCTTTCACAAGACAGTTCCAAATTTCGATTCCTTTGTTTGCTAGGGAATGTTTTGTGTAACTTGTTCTTTTGTAAGACTTGTGAAGGAGCGATGCATTTCTGGTATTGTGATGATGTATCTCGTTGTTGGATACAAAATAATTACAAAATATTTACTTTGTAGTATTATGTACTTTGTAGTATCTGAACATAAATAAACTAGTTAAATATTTATTTTATAGATGTTGAGTATCTTAAGTTTCTTAAATATTGAATCAGTGAGCTCAAAATAAGAACTAAACGTTATCAATCTTACAAGTTTCTTTTGAATGGTGAAAAGTTTTTGAATATGTGTCTTACATGTATTCCCCCAAATAAGGTTACCATAGATAAGATATGGATAGACTAACACATAATAAATTAGTTTTAGAGAATTAATATTTGTGAAGTATCGGATTTTGGAAATTATTGCAGTAGCTTTGATAATCTTTTTGAAACTAGTTCGATATACGGCAGGTACAAAACGCAGGTTGCAGGTTGCAGGTTGGAATTTTGCAGGTTGGGAATTTTGCAGGTTGGCATTTTGCAGGTTGGGGATTTTGCAGGTTGGAATTTTGCAGGTTGCCAGGAATTTTGCAGGTTGATGATGCAAACTTAAAATTACACCACCATAAAGTATTCTAATATAATTTAATTGTTTACTTATTGCAGTCTGACTCCTTGTCGGCACTTTTGCTATCAGTCTATCCTGCTACAATGTTCCTAGCTTCTGCTCTAAGGAGTGGCCATCACCCTTGTGAAAATGTTCAAAATGACCAGATTGGCTTGAACCTTCAGGGGGACGGATATTTCGATTGTTGCGAGGAGCCTACATGACGTGGTGGCAGTTCAGAAAATGCCTGAATGAAGTGTCTCTCCTCTGCATCCACTTATGAGAAGTGTACTCAAGGCCCCAATTACCGTATCATTACTCGAGAGTTAGTTAACTTTTAACAACATTCTAGTATAAACGCCGCCAGGTCATGTTGGCACCTCGCAACAATCAAAACATTCGTCTCCCTGTAGGTCCAAGCCAATCTGGTCATTTTGAATGTTTTTTACGGGGGTGTTGGCCACTAGCCTTAGAGCAGAGGCTAGGAACATATGGCAACAGGGTAGGCTGATTAGCTGATATCAAAAGCGCCGACAAGGAGTCAGACTGCAATAAATGCACAACTAAGTTAAAAAGTTATACTAGAATACTAAAAAAGTGGTGTAATTTTAAGTTTGCATTATCAACCTGCAAAGTTCCTGGCAACCTGCAAAATTCCAACCTGCAAAATCCCCAACCTGCAAAATTCCAACCTGCAAAATCCCCAACCTGCAAAATTCCAACCTGCAACCTGCAACCTGCGTTTTGTACCTGCCGGTTCGATATATGATATTTCCATGTCAAACATTCATCTATCACAATCCCAAGAAATGTTATACTTTTTGACCTGTTTAATATTGTCATTATTCATTGAAAGTTTGATATCATGACTTGTTCTTTTGTTTGGAGATTTGAATAAAACAATTTTTTTGTTTTTTTTGTATTAATTGATAACTTATTAACATTAAGCCAATCTGTGATTTTATTTATTTTTGTTTGTATTATTTCATTCAAAGTCTTAAGGCAAGTGTGACTATGAAGTATACTTGTATCATCTGCAAATAATACCATGGAAACAAGTTCGCTGCAATATTGAATGTCATTTATATACAGGAGAAATAATAAAGGTCCTAAAATAGATCCCTGAGGTACACCACTGTTTATTGTGAATTCCTCTGATCGTACCTCGTTGTACTTAACAATTTGTTTTCTGTTATTTAAATAGCTTTCAAACCATTTTTGTGCTATTCCTCGTATTCCGTAGTGTTCCAGTTTTTTAATCAGAATCCTGTGATTTATTGTGTCAAATGCTTTCGATAAATCAAGGAAAATGCCTATTGTGAATTCTCCCTGATCAATCGCAGCAGTAATTTTGTCGATAAAATCCATCATCGCAAGCTCCGTTGATCTGTTTTTCCTGAAACTGTATTGGTGTTTTGATAAGATTTTGTTTTTTTCCACGAAATTTATTAATCCATTGTACATCAACTTTTCTAATAATTTGGAGAAACCAAGTGAGAACAGATATAGGTCTGTAGTTTTCGAATCTAGTTTCATCGCTATTTTTAAAAATTGGTGTAACTAATGCTTTCTTTAAATCTTCAGGAATAACTCCATGTAGAAATGTTAAATTAAAAATGTGTGTTAGCGGTTTCGAAATGTCTT
>CACRXK020018142.1:0-10137 GCA_902702795.2 Paramuricea clavata
ACATTTTTCACTTACAAAATGCAATCTGAACAACATTTTTCACGAAGGCAAAGGGCACTTTTTGTGTTTTCTGAAAACATGGGGGGGGGGGCTTGCCCCCCTTGGTTCTTACGCCCCTGTAGAAGCTCCTTCGTGGTCATGATTTCAGGGCTTGAAATAACAGCCGATCACCAATCAACGATCGGCAAGAAGTTGCTTATGATCGGTGGAAAAGCAGGGTTTCCAACCTGAAAAAGCAGGGAAAGTTATGACTGCCGATGACCATGATCGGGAACTTTGGGAACGTTACTTCAAGCCCTGTGATTTCATTTGTATTTTCTCAAGCATATTGAGTAGCATTGAGCAGGAACTGAATATTTTGCAAACATTGCAGGTTATTTCATAGGAAGAAAGGAGCTGGATGATGTTATTGAAAAACTGAAGAAACTTGAGTACCAGGTAGACGAGAAATTTTGTGAAATAGCACTGGATAGCATTGAACTAAAATTGTGCACAAAAGAGGGAGTTCCTACTAAGATTAAACCTACTGATGCACCCGACGGTTACTGCAAAATACTCAAATCAATTAATTATTAAATACATTGCCAAGTATTTCGATGTTAATGGGCACCGTTATAAATTTTGGAGTGTTTGAGGAAGAACTAGTTCGTCTAATTCCTCTTTCTACACACATTTAAAAGTTTTGGGAGATCAGAAGTAAAAACTGTAGTTTTTGTAAACGAAATAGTCTGGATCTATTCTTTTGTATACTGTAAATTAGTCTTTACTGATTGTGGATATACATCGACACTATTGACACTTGTGATTGCCATGAAAACGACGTTTTACTCAATGGTGGTGAAATCATGGATTGTGAAATGACGTTGGATTCATGTGACGTCACAATTTGCAACTAGGTTTAGACTGTGACGTCACGAAGTTTCCTATGCAGTTATTTTACAATCCATGGTGATATAATGACGGACAATTTATTGTTTTCCCCCCAAAACCGCGAAAAACTGTCGAAATGTTGAAAAAAAGCATTGAGAACACTGTTGTTGCAGTTTTCGTAACCCAACAATATTATAACAATTCATAATTTTTGTGTTTCTCTTTTAATACTCTAAACATTTATATGATTGCCACTCATTTGCATCAAAGAACAAGGCAATAAATTGTTTTGAACTCATATGAGAACATTTTAGTTTTTGACCAAAAATACGAGCTTCATGCCCACTTGCTTAGATGTATTTTGTAACTAAAAGACAAGCTAGTGATTGTTTGCAAGTGCAATTTAAGTTTTTTGCAGACAATTGTGCATATTTATCGAACAGACAGAACATGCCACATTGTGAACTATACTCAAAAACACCCAATAAAAATATTTTTATTTCATGTAAAAATTAGAAAAAACAATTATAAATCTTTTGTTTACAAATTAGGTTATCATTAATATATTTTAACAAAACGTTTTGTTGGTTTTAAGAACATATTAAATACAAAGTTTATAATAGGTTTATAATAAATTCTAGAATTTCACTTTATAGATTATATAGTTATAATGTCATGAATTTAATATACGACATCTTGTATAAAGTTGTTATTGAATAGAATCTTAGGGTACAAGATTAAAGTGTACGATATTTTTAAAAATAAGTAGCCATGATGCTTGCCAGAATTAGGCTTCCTATTAAAAAAGCACGTTTAAATATGCAAATTTTTAATTTTAATCAAAAATTTTTTAAATTGCCTTAGTTGATTTAAAAAATGATCAAATTATCAGGCTGTTATTGTCGTTCCCATCTGCAGAGCTGGTGGAACTCTCGCTTTCTACAACAGTGTAATTTGCCATCCCATCATTGATGCGAAGATTTGATTTCTTTAAAAGACTAAAAACATAAAAAAACATCGTTGTTTATGCTTCGTCGCATTTAGAACAACAAGCGATTATAGAACAATCCCAGACGCAATCTGATTGGATGAAACCATTCGAGTACGAAATTTAGATTTCGGGAAGCTTGTTTCTTCACAAATTAATGGCGAACATTTTAACGAAATATACTGGCTTTTAACTTCTTATTTGACGGAGAATTTCATTCTTTACAAGCGCTTTAAGCTATGTTTTGGACATAGCAACAGTCTATGTTCAGTTTGGTTGCAAAAAGTCGGAAGAAAAGCGACGAAGGCGATGCTGTGATGGTGCATCCAGACAAGAACCCGCGCGGTCAAGTATTGACAAGTAAGGCAGATTTTAAACTTCATTTTAAGCCGTGAGACGAGTACGTTTCCTTATTGAATAGCTTTATATGAAAACACTTGAATAACATAGGTTTTAGACTAACAGACGTTTGAAGGTAACTTGTAAGCGTTTGTCATAAAATCCATCAAATAAAACTCGTGAATGACAAATAGTTGCTCGTCTGCCATCACGTCAATTTGAGCTGTATGTGAGTGAAAAATTATGAATTATACCGATTACTATACCTAAAACTCTTCTGTAGAAAAGTGAAATAAACTAGCGGAGCAAAAAGTGCATAAAACAGTAGAACAGCAACATTTAAAATACTAAAATAAGAAAAAAATAGCCATTAGTTTTAAACGTATGTACAGAGACCTTTTGCAAAAGAATAATGCCAGTCATGTCAATGTTCCATTGTCGTTTTATTGTTTTAAAAATCTCACTGTTCTCCATACCATCCAGCCATTCTTTTTACATATTTATGATGGTGCAAAAAGCTATTGACTTGTACAAATTTGAACAAGTATTTCAACATTCGTGCCGTTTGGTATGTCTTGTTTACTGTCCAATAAAGTTTACAATATAATATAATATATAATATAACATTGAATTTGTCATTCAAACCTACCAAAGCCCGTAAGTTTTTCTGTAATAAACCAACAAGCTACCAATAGCTTCTAAAAGATTAACCACGCACAATATGGCGGCGTATCGGTAGAATGCTCTGTTAGCTAGTGAACAAAACAGAAAGTTGGTAGTAAATAAAAAAGATGAGCAAAATTCAAGCAAAGGCAAAATGAAACTAGCTCACTCACAGGGTAAGGAAAGGAAGCCACGACCATACAAGCAATTTGTTTGTGGGAGAATTACAATGGAGCTATAAATCTATGAAGGATAGATAAGAAAAATTAACATGAATGACCAATCACTCTGGGTATAGGTTCTTTGGAAATACCAGAATTTGGGGCATCTACGGTACACTCAATAGAAGAGTTAATATGTCTATAGATGGTTTTCGAGTGTGAATTTTATACATTTATTAGAACCATAGGGCTCTGCTAGGGTTCTTTGGGCAATAACTATTATAACGGTTTTGTTTTGGAAAAAAAAAACACCAGCTTATTTATTTAACAAGTTTGTGACACCCAAAACAAAAACTATGGTTGGACATTTTAAGACTTGTGTACACTGCCAGGCGTGGCATGAGAAAACTAATATGCTCAAAGAATGTGGTGTTTTTAACTTTAGCTAGTTCGATGACATACCACAAAAAATACACAAGATGTTATGAACCAGAACAGCATTCCGCCATGTTGAAACATCATGTACTTATTCTTAAAAATTCGAGTACGATCTGGTGTGTAGACTTCTAACAAAGACTGAAAGAAAAATAGTTAGATTTTATGTTTAGCTTTATTGTAATCATTTTAAAAAGGGGCATTCCAGAAAAGATCCACACTCCCTCCATGGAGGAAATTTCTGCCGTCCAGAGGGGGAGGGGAGAAAACATTGTTTCTGATAATAGTAAATGTATTAGGACATCTGAAGGGAGTAGGGGGGTTAACTTCCAATTTCCTCTGTGTGGGTGGTATGGATGTTTTCTGGAATAACCCAATTTGATGACTTAATGAGTGACAATGATATTTTTAATTGATAGTTAAGTTCATTTCTAATTGATAATTAAGATGATTAATGATCTAATTAAGTACTGGTAATGATATTTTTAATTGATAATGGGTTTAGCAAACTGCCCATGCATCCTGTTAACCCTTTAATATGTGCCCTCGATAATGATAAATAATGCATGACTTAATTCCATTTTATGCCAGTAAAGATGATTTCAAACCTGTATGGTTGCATAAACAAGAGCAAGAAAAAATGAAAGAGAGATAACTCTTTTGCCAACACCTTTTCCTCGACCATTGCCTGCAAGAAATAAGTTTTATTTAAAGGGATGTGGCAATAAAAATGAACTTGGTCTTATTTGAAAGAACTTTTAAACTTATATATGAAGATCCTTTACAACTTTTTCAGACCTCAATGCTTGGTTTTCAAAATATTTTGACCAAAAACAGTGTGCAGTCCACCATCTTGGTATTATAATTGACCTAATTAACTGAGTTTTTGATGACGTCACAAGCAGGGTAAACTTGTTAAAACTACTTCATGTGGGATTAAATTTCTTTGAAAAGTTTCTTAAATTGTTGTGAGTAAATTGAGTACTAAAAAGACTTCGGAAAATCGAGTTTCATATTGATAATGACATGTGGTTTGCAAGATAAAAATTTTGTTTTTTTCTCAAATTGTGACATATGCATATCGAATGTATATCCAAGAAGGTGGAATGCATGCATAAATATGTTAACTTTCAATACCAAACAGTCCATATCCAATAACACTTATTTCCACTGCAAGGACAAGAAAACGTAAGAGCAGCCACAAGCTCTAGAATGACAAATGTGTTTTAAATTGATTACAAGGATATAACCAGAGTGTCATATGTCATGCAGTATGTGTTTCAGTAAGCATACCTCGTTAGCTATGTTGTCGTCCGGGCTGTGTGCTCTGGTTATACTGGCAATAAACCCTCGTATAACATTCACCACACATACCAGTGATACCTACAGATTTAATAGAATAATTAAACTTGAATAACATTAGTCATGACCACCAACATCACCACTTCCTCCTGATCACCACTACCACTGTCATCACCATCACTTCAGACTTCTGTCCTAATCACCACCACCAGCTCCTACCATGATCTTTCCTCCACAAGAGGTAAGACCAAGGACCAAGGTTGATTCACCATCACTTCTGTCCTAATCACCACCATCATCAGCCATCAGGATCACTACCATCATTATCACCATCATCACCACCATCATCACTTCCTCCTATTCACCATTAACACCATCATCACCAGCTACTACCATGATCTTTCCTCCACAAGAGGTAAGACCAAGGACCAAGGTTGATTCACCATCACTTCTGTCCTAATCATCAGCCATCCGGATCACTACCATCATCATCATCATCATCATCATCACTCGTCCATCTTAGTCACCAACACCACCACTATCATCACCATCAATGCTATATCCTAATCATGATCATCACCACCACCATCGTTATCGTCATCAGGACCATCACTATCATCACCACCACCACCGTTATCGTCAGCAGGACCATCACTATCATCACCATCAATGCTATATCCTAATCACTATCATTATCACCACCATCGACATCATCACCAGGACCATCATTATCATCACCATCAAAGCTATATCCTAATCATGATCATCGTCACCACCATCGTTATCGTCACCAGGACCATCACTATCATCACCATCAAAGCTATATCCTAATCATGATCATCGTCACCACCATTATTATCGTCAGCACCATTATCTGGCCATCACCACTACCACTGTTACCATTATCATCACCAAGACATAACCACATAATAATATATACAGCTTTAAATTACAAAGTTTACCAATATAAGCAGAGTTTTGACCATTGGAAAATTATGTCGTTGAAACATTCTGTAGAATAAGCCAATATGGTAGGCCAAAAAAATCAGAAATATCACATTCGGTGCCAGTAATGCCAGGTTCCAATATGTTATACTGCAAGAAACAAATTAATAAGAATTTATTTATTTAGGTGAGACTTTTTTATTCATTGGTTTACGGATCCACCGATGGTAAATATTCAGAAAAGCGAAAAATAAAAAAAAATTGGATGTCAACAATTTTACGATTTTACAGTAGTTAATTTTAGTTAATTTAGGGTGACATAAAGTACACGCCAAGTAAACCTTGACTCTAAGTACTGCTGGTTATTGTTATGACAATCTTGAAAAACAATATTTTTAAAAAATTTTTTCCGACCTACCGACCTGTTTTTTTTTCAACTAAAATCTGCAAACCAATAAATAAAAAAAAGTCTAGCCTGGTTAAGTTTTGACAGTTACAAGTCAGAACAAAATGGCAGCTAAGGAACATCGACACAGCATGAGTCAATTTACATTGATGACCTGGTTTCCACATACAAATTGCACTCTTTTAATACCATAACCATGTTACAAATCCTGGCGTGGGAGCCCTGCTCTGGTATGAACCAATAGCCTTTTGTCATAATAAAATAAATTGTAATTTAAGAGAAGAAATATGTGTGAAGACCATTTTTGGATTATTTGATTTTTTTAAATAATATTAAAATACATAGTAACATCGAAGCATGCATCTGACCATCAACAATAGATTTTGTCCTGCTTCACTGACTTGTTCTATGAATGGGGTGTCCAAAAGAGTACTGCTCTACTTTATTAAATTTTACTGTCTTATGCCAGACAATTTTACTCATCAAGGGCAGAGTGCTGGTGTCAAGTTAACCATTCAGTTGCATTACATCCTACTTATTCGGCGCTCATTGGGTTAATAGACAGGTTCAGATTTGACTTCCACTACCACTACCGCTACCTTAAATGTGTTACGCATGCGCAGTAACTGCAAGAGCGTGAGGAAATCGTCGCATGTTTTTGTTTTGGGACCGTAACAAAGGTCATCAGGAGAAATCTAATCTGAACAGGTCTAAACAGTCTGTCGTGACCGCTACCAATGGAGCCGTCAAAGGTAGCGATAGTGGTAGTGGTAGTTGAATCTGAACCTGTCTAATAAATAATTGGGATCCAAACTGGAAAGTTTGGAAATTGCATGCCAGAGATTTTGAAAATTTAATAGTAAATATATAGAAAGCATCAAAATTGCACGGCGGATATCTCCAAAAGCTGATTTATATAATCAAGTATAAAATCAATGATTTATTATTCTAAATATGAAAATAAATATGTATTGTAAAATGATATCTCAGGGGAATATATATTACATGCACAAAATAATAATGCAAATTTCTAAACAGAAATCAGATTCACTGATTGAGTTTATCATTGAAATATATGTATTTCCTGAGGGGAGATCTATTTCATTTCGCTTGTACACGGTGTATAAAATTTATTGGAATTTGAATGCATAGCACTATTCTAAACCCACGGCTGCATAAAACTATTCTGAAGTGAATTTTATGCATGACGAAGTTATTTATAAAAACTTTAATTTCGTTTGATAATTTTTTATGTAGTTATTCTCCTTCATACGATTAGAAGCTATTTTCAATTCCCAGGAGCATAAAATCTTGTGCTTCACAACAATAGTGTGATTTCTAAGCTCTCGTTTATATATTCTGTATGTAATTCCCGAGGGGGTATCTATTTCATTTTGTTAGTATTAAAATATGCCAAACAGAATGTCTTTATACCATGTATTTCCAATGGATTTTTCCAACATTTCTCTGCACACACCATAATCTATGGGCTCTCCGATCGATGAAGCATTTTGTGTCGTTAATAACAACGTTGGCAGTAGATCATTCCTCTCCATAATTTCAGTTCAAGAAATGAAAATTAAGAAAGTGTGTTTGTTCTAAAAACGAGTTCCGGTTCTCCGCCGGCACGACAAATTGGGAGCAAAATATTCAAAATCCACTTTTAACATCCATATTTAGAATTCGTCTAAAATCCATAAAATATAATAGACAAGTCATGATAAGTTTGGTTTATTAAATCATGTTCGATCCAGGCATCCAGCGACAAACAATGCGTCAGAGAAATGATATAATTTATAAAACGATAGAAAAATATTTCTGCACCGCTTGCCTTGTCAGCACGTGACGAACTCGTGTTTTGAAAGTTCCGAGAAAACCTCGAGGCATTTGGATTTAGCATAGGAACGTTTCGTTTGAATTTTTTGCAAAAAGTATGCAAATATTTTTTTGTGTAAATAAAAATGTAAATTTTGAAATCACTGATTTGAAATCAAAATATCAGTAATATAAATTTGAAATCAATAATAAATTTTTATAATGCTAAAAAACCTACTTCTGAATGATGGAATTAATCTACTCCTAAGGGATGGAATTATTCCACTTCTGGACGATGGAAATGTTCTACTTCTGAAGGATGTAATAATTCGATTTCGAAGGATCAATTCTACTTCTGATAGATGGGCTAATTCCTAGCCTGAGTGTCAGACGAATAACGAATTATATCTAATTCCACGCCCACGAGTTTATTCGAAATTTGCTGTAGTTTATTTTTAATTTCCACAAAGTTTCCACAAATCCCACCAACTATGGACGTATCTTTGGTTCTAGATGTAGCAATGCTTTTTGTTTTGTTTGCCAATATTTTAGTTTGTCCTTTCACCAAAGTTGAGGAGAGTTTCAATTTACAAGCCACTCATGATGTTTTGTACCATGGATTAAATATTTCAATGGTAAGGCTAATTATACCGTTCCGGAAAGTATGTTATATTGGCTATAGAGCCTTGTTTTTGTGTGTGTGACATTAGTTAAACCCCAATGTCTTTAAGCATGAAAACGAGGCTATATCATGAGGACCCGCACGATGTGTGAAAAAATTAAGGCAAAATGTGTTCGTTCCCATGGCGTTTGTAAGGCAAGCGTTTGAGGGTTGACATATACAAATTAAATTAACTCACCCAATTGTATCATACTAGTGTAATTTAATAGTCCGTTTTATTCTTGGTTTAAATATTGATAAGCTACATCCGATTTAGTAATAATTTAATAATTCGTAATGGCTTAACACATTTGTCAACGCCGCAGTTGGGAGTTATAAATGCAAACACGCGCCAATTTCGAACAAAAACAGCTGTGTGCTCAGATCAATGCGCGAAATGTACTTTCCAGTATATTCGCATTGGTTTGACTATAGCAAGAATTAACGCGTACAATGACTTGCTCTTTGGCCATCCGAAATCTGGTAGAAAGCACGAAGGAAGCGCAACTTTCCGGTTGTTCTCTAGCGACGTAGAAAAGGTATTAAATATCTCTGATCTTAAAGACCACGACAGCAAACAGCCATAATATAGATGAAGACGGCTCAGACCCCGCAGGAAACGCGGACCTAGAGCCAAGTCCAAAGCGTGTTCGAATGGAAAGACAAGAACAGGAGATTGTTTTTCTCTCCGTGCGCGCCAAAATGACATCGCCGCACGCGTCATTAAATCGAAGGAAATATCACCACAAGAAAGGACGCGTCGCATTAAAACGAATGGCGAGCAATTCATCGGAAATCCCCGAATGTTGTTGCGTGTGCCTATCAGGAGAACCCCGAGCATAACATCAACGAAATTATCGGCATCAGAAGGCGGTTGCCGGGTATATAATATTCTGATGTTGTGATTTGGGGGCAACCGATGTGATATTTTCAAGACTCGAGGCATTAGACACGACTCTTTCGGAACAAAGCCAGTCAATTCTGCTTAAATCTATTAAAATGCCAGATTGGACTATGCTTCTTCTGAAAGTCAGAATAAAAATTTCAGACGTAGGATGGCAGACACTACTTAGTTACAGTCCATAACTTGGACGCACTGGGGTATGTTGATATTTTTTTCTGTGCTGGTGTTGTTACTGTTGTGTACTCAGGTGAATACATGTTTGTGATGTTACTCTGAGTGTATATCCACACCGGGTGAGCTTGAAAAATATGCCCGGCCACGGTGGGAATTGAACCTATGACCTTTGGATTACTAGCCCAATGCTCTGCCAACTTTGATACCCTCTTTCATATTTAATACAAATACATAGTCGTCTGGTCAAGTACATTTCCAAAATAGACAAAAATGTGTACAAAACACTCTCATGCATGGCCAATGATTTACGGGTAATATTAAGCGCAAGTATGAAATTATAAGTGTAACTGCATGATAATTGTTTTACTGCATGGTAATATTTTACCCAAGGTGTGATAGATTTGCATACTGACGCATATATTTAAACGTGTTTATTAGACAGTTTATACACTATTGTTATTTGTTTGACTCATT
>CACRXK020018143.1:0-10136 GCA_902702795.2 Paramuricea clavata
CAACACTCTTCGCAATCAAACAAGAGAAGTCTACACTATCAGATAAAAACATATCGAGCGACTGGGAAAGCAAGAAATGGCGCAGTTTACAATGCAGGTAATTGATCATAAAATATTGCATTAGTATTTGCCTTTTTACACTCGAATTTCTGCGCTTATTTAACACGGAGTAGGATATATACTATGATAAATAGTGTTACAAACAAGTTACATACTTGGTAAAACTTTTCTGCCTTTTGTTTTGGCTCAAAATGCACTACGCGTGGTAATACACGGTATTGTTTATAGTCATGAGATTGTGTTTACCCAGCCAATGACGTCAGATAATCTATTTTGTGGCATAAATTAGCATACGCGCTTATTTTCAAAATGGCGGACAACTGTTCAAATTTTCTCAAATTCAATCAAATTTTCTCAGCAACTAAACGCGACAAACCGGCCAAAATATGAAATTAAATATTCCATAAGTATACCTAATAGATATACGTAATAAAAATTTTGGTTGCCAATGTCCTTTAAGCCAAATACATGGCCCTTCCAATTATTATCAAGTAAAACGACGCCATTTCCCTTTCACACTGACACCGCTGGAAAAAACGAAGCCCGCGCTTCCGGGAGCAAAATGCATAGCAACCGACCACCGTGAAGTTCTATATCACGTGATTTTAATCATTTAAAAATGTTAAATTGATTTGTATTGTAGCATCTGCAAATATGTAGCTCGTTGTACAAAAGCTGGCAAAAAGGTCTGCATTTTACAATCTGGGTGCGGACTATAACGGGAGCGAAGAGACTTACATAATAACGAGAACTACATAATAATCAGAAAATACAGCTCTAATAATCTAATATTGCTCCTCAGTAAACCCGGGTGGGCTCCTGTCAGTCCTGTGCAATAAATGATGGAATGTCGTCGCATTCCTACGTTTTGACGACACGAAAACACGTGTTGTTTTCAGGCGAGCGGCCGGAATCATTGAAGGTTTTAATTTTGGCAATACCCATAGTATTAACCAAGCATAATGTTTAAACAGTCCAAAGTATGCCGGTTTAATCATGCTTGTCCAACATATTGCACTTGTATGTGGTTTTTCGTTGGAGAATCCCATTTATGTGAGCCAATTTAACATGGCAAGATTGAGAATCATCTGTCTTCGTCATTAACTCCGTAACGCATCCCAGATGCAGACAATGATAACTGTAACGGTAACATAATCTTAATAGACGTGCGTGATGGGCCACAGGCACACGGACAAACAAAGTAATATTCAATTGACTCCCCACCGTAGCAAAGAGGGAAATGGTATTTAGGTTATTACTGTTGACACAGAAAAACTGCAGGACTCTTCAAACTTCCACGCGGAACTGATGGTCGTGGGACGTGTCTCAAACGTCGTGGGCCGTGCGTTGACAAGCAACGCTGCTGGAAGGGTAGCTTCACAAGTCAAAGTATGTATTGTTCCATTCACTCCCTACTGTGGAAACAGAGAAATCGGTAATAATTTATTGTCATGATCATTAGATTATTAAATTTAAAAGGTTATCGTTGCATATGGATATTAAAACAACTGGTAAATAGAAGTTATTTGAGCTCATTACTTAGTGAGCAGACGTCTTGTACGGACCCTAGCTCTCTGATACAGACACCTTTCTGATATGGACATCTCTCTAATACGGACACCTCTCTAATACAGACATCAGACATCTCTCTAATACGGAGATCTCTCTTATATGGACACTTCTTTAGTGCCGACGCCTCTCTGATACGAGCACCTCTCTAATACTCTAATACTGGCACATCTTTAGTATGGATATCTCTACAATACGGACACCTTTCTAATACACTAATACGGGTATTTCTCTAGCACTATTAAATATTTTGACACCTCTCTAATATACGGACATTTCCCTAATACAGACATCACTCTAATACGGACAACTCTCTAATACGGACCCCTCTCTAATACAAGCGGATCTCTAATACTGACATTTCTTTCATACAGACGCCTTTCTAATACAAGCATTTCTCTAACTCTAAGACGTACACCTCTCCAATACAGACATACAGCTTTCTAATACGGACATTTCTCCCGTATACAGAAATCTCTCTATAAATATAAACATTTATTTGTTTATTCATCTACTTTGTGAAATTTGACAGGTTAGCCCCACAGACCTGATTGCTCCTCTATTGGTAACCAAAAGCAACACGTAGAAAAAATACAGTATTTGCTTACAATTCACTATTAACAGTAACAACACATTACTAGACTGGACAAGGAATGAATGACACTTTATGAATACGTTTTTTACACGAATGACACTAGCTTTACAAATGTTGTTATAAACCTCTCTAATACGGACACCTCTCTTATACGGACACCTCGAGCTCTGTCTGATACAGACACTGTGCGCTGACTGTATTAATAACAATTTATTGCATAACTCGGCTTGTGTTGAAAATTGACATATGTAAAGCCCTTGTAGCGTACAAGTGGCGTGATGTAACTTGACGAGCATGTCAGCATGCACTTGACCTTTGCACTTGACCTTTGCACTTGACCTTTGCCTTTGCACTTGACCTTTGCAACTTTAATGAGCAGGCAAATTTCCTCCCCATGGAAACGCGTCACAGCAAACAAATGCCACCTTTTTTTTCGTGCCTAAATATGATCAAATTGATCGTGCAGAGACTCACGGTGCTCAGTTGATTTTATTTCCAACAAACGTCAATGAGGTTACGGAAATGCGTCAGGATAAATGTTCCATGCATCTGAACATGTTTAAAAGAAACTTTTACCTCAGGAAATATGGTATCTATGCTTGGCTTAAACACTGATCCTATATTCGCACCTAGATCTAGAGATATATGGCCAAACCCTTATTTAACAGCCACGTCGCTTAATTAAGCGGACACTCTTTGTAAGTTGTAGTTAAAATATGAGCGACCGAGCGCGCAGCGCGAGCCCAGGCCCTGCGCGAGCCATTGTTAAATGCCCTGATAACGATCAGTTGCGAATATTTAAACAAACCTGTAAAATTAATTTATTTGTTTACTTTAGTAGTATTCACTGATGTCTATGCATACAATCTCGATTATCTAGTGATGCATGCGTTTTGATTCTAATACTGATGTCCTGCTTCTGAATTAGTATTCATAAGTCATAACTTTCATAAACATCCCTCTAACATGACTTTCCGATCTTACATAAATACCGCGCCTATTTGCAGCCTTATTAATTATTCATGAATTTTACAAGCCGACACAAACCTCTGGCCGCAATTTAATAAAAACTAATCTTAATCGGTTCTTCTTAAGACCTAGTAAGGGTCATATAAAACTTTATCTATACCGGCTATAGCTCTATCAGTTCTAAACTGCTTCCACGAGATATTCAGTGAGTGACAACCTAGCTTTATTGGTACAGTGTTACTACTGCAGGAGGAAACCTAAACCAAACGAATTTTACCCTGGATAGCTCTATCAGTTCTAAACTGTTCTCCCAAGGGCCAAGAGATCTTGTAAACATCATCCTTTATTGTTCTAGTGTTACTACAGGAGACCTGAGCTAAACGTATTTTATCAGGTCTAAACTGTTCTTCCTAGAAATGCAGTAAAGGTAATCCTTTATTGCTCCAGTATTAGCACAGGACTAAAGCTTGTAGAACAGGAGGAAATCTAAATTATACACGAACTTAATTAATTAACGGAAAAAATTGAGCTTTCCATTAATTAATTGTGTTTTTTTTTTATTTTTCAATGTAAAATCTGAACTCTTATACCATCATTGGTTATTATAGATTTCCATGCAGATGGTAAATTGATAAAAAAAGCATGATATTTAATGTTTACCACTAATGCATGGTACTTTATTTTTTCCTGTGCACAGGAAAATTACTATTGATGGTAAATATTAAATATCACGGTTTTTACCAATTTATCATATTGGAAATCTATAATGGAAAGAATTCAGTTTTTACATTCAAAAACCATTAATGGAAATATACTTTTTTTCCTGGATAGCTCTGTCAGCTCAACAAAACTGCACTCCCAAGAAATCCTGTGAAGGTCATCATTCATTGCTTCAGTGTTACTACACTAAACCTAAGCTAATCTAACTGTATTTATACCAGTTCGGCAGTTCCCTAGCAACCCTGCAAGGATCACATGCAAGGCCATTGATCCTTTATTTTTCGTGTTTTCCAGCGCTACTATACGAGACAAAACATACGGCTAGAGCCTAGAGCTTGCCAAGTGAAATTAATTGAAAAAACACTTTTTACATGCGACTACCATCTGACAGTGTTTGGTGAAATACCGCCATTCCAGAACTGGGGGTTACTGCGTAAAATTCAGGCTATATTCGGTAACAGAGTTTTAAAATGCAAAGCAGCACGGATAAGCGTCAAAAATTACGCAAATCCTGCTCAAAGCGTTTGACAATAAGATGTAGAGCTTTAATCTTTCCGCTTTCCACTTGCAAATGTAAACATACCAGACACAAGCACTTGCAACGAACAAGGTCACGACCGGTTTATTAAAACATAAAATTATATATTTAAATATGAACCATATGCACAAAATATGTCGACTAGACTATGTACAATTTACAAATAGATCCAAGTATATTGGCAAGTTCACGTTTTCAAAAAGCACCAGGGTTTTTAAAGTTTTCCTGGCTTGTCAAAACAAAAAACACATTAGATTTACAAGCATATAGATTTTGTTCGCGTTGATATCATTTTAAAGTTTCGTGAAAAGATAGCAGGGTGTCTATCGAGTTTATCCGGCCATCAACAGTGTAAACTATATATAGACCTATAGTTATCAATACAATAACAATGTATTTGGCAAATAACTGTAGGAAGCTTGGTTAGATATCCTTGGTTAGATAATCTTATAACACTCCCACAAAATTTGGATAAAAACTCGCCTTTGCCTACGATTTTCAACTTGTTTTGACTGTTAAGTCTGTCTGCAAATTAACGTTAGAAATCCATGCCCAAAGTATCTATAAACTAAGGATTTACTCAAAATAGACTTAACGAAAATCAATAAATGCTTGCTGCCACCCAACGGATTGATAGAATTCAAATACTTGGTTGTCTTTGTTCCATTTTATGCTTACATGAAAATGTGAATTGGGTAGCAGCAATTGCAATTTCGTAGTTTTGGTCAAAACTGCCTAAAAAGATATAAAAGTTAATCTTCTTCAAGCAGCTCAGACATAAACCATGGCGGCTTATTCTAGAATACTACCTACGCAGGACCCCAAAAGTTTGATTTTTGAAATTTTAAATTTTGTTTAATTTAGGATTATCCACCGGATAGCCAGAACCCTAGCCTCGTTTCTATGCGATTCAAAACCTTTAATTTGCTAGTTAAGACCCTTACAAACTACGCCAGCTTGCCTTCTTTGATAGAAGGTAACAACTCGCCCATAGCAACTGTAGTTTCGTGTGATTTCTCAACAGTCTGTAACCAACGTAAGATCATGGTATCTTTGGCGTCGACGTCTTCATTATCGCTACAGATTTCCTCTAACGACTCCGCGCTGTTTGGCCGCTTTTGAAACCCAGAATTCCTTTCTAAAAGGTCATCCTTAAGCTCGGAAGGCGGCCTCGGACTGTTCGATCTGATTTTCAACCTGGGACTCGGCGTACTGCTAGAGAAACACGAGTCACTGCTGCTTAGACTCGCCTGTCGACGTCTGCTTATAGCCAAGTTTTCAATACCCGTTCCCACTTCGACCAACGGAACCAAATCGAGATTGATTCGGTAGTTCTTCGGAAGACTTCCAGAGGATTGCTTGCGGTTTGAGTGAACTACCAGAGGAGTTAGTGGCCGGTGTTTTCGCTCAGGACAATCACTAGACCTTCTAGGCTGGTTAATTGGCGGTAATTCTGCTTTGTATAACTCCGGTGCGCTGTTCAGACGCGTCAGCCCTTTGTGTCCAGTTCGTTTAAATATTACTCCCCCTTGGCCTTTGTCTGTGTTTAAACGTCGTCCGTACTTTGTATAACCATTAAGCGGAATCATTTTGTCGCGAGTTTCGATTCCTTGTCCTTCAAAATATCTCTGAATACTAGCCTTGTCTTGTGTACATGTCTGAGACAGCACCGCCGCAGAGTTGCCTCTGGCGATCATATTTTTTTGATGGTATAAAATAGCACTCAAGGTCAGCGCGTAATTAAAAATAACAGAAACAACCAGACACCGAATATTGGGTTAACGGAAACACTTTTAACTTACTGATGCAAACGTAAGCGAATAAAGTAGATAGCAAAATAACTTAGTACAATACCACTGCTAAAACATGTAACACTGATTTACCAGTAATGGGCAGCAACCAAGAGTCTGTTATAAGCTGTTGAAAGTGAACCACGTATAAATAGTACTGTTGATGCCCAAGGTAAAAAATTGTGTATATAATACCACTGAATACGACAAATTAACTTTATAACAACCATATATATATATATGCACCAATAATTCCACCGATTTCCAACCGGTTAAAATCAACACCAAATCTTGTACAATATGAATAGAATAAGACACAATAACAGGACTATTCCAAAGTTCAACCTCGAAGTAATTTTTGGAAATGTGAACTTACTGACAGTGTAGAGTGTATTAGAGCTTGAGAGCTGATAACATATATTAATACCCCAAACATTTCGTTTTTGTCCAATCATAGTAAAGTTCCGCTTATGCTACTGTGCACGTGTAAATTGCGTGCATTGTAAGCTCATTGCGTAATCGATGTCTTCCAGATTAACACAGCAAGGTGGGTAGAGTGATCTGGACTGTCGATTGTGGATTCTGGTCAATGTTAGCCCGTGTTGATTCTTCCAACTTTGTGTTTGTTATAAAGGAAAAACTCACCCGATCAGGGGGCAATTTAACCTGCGTTACAGTCTTACAGACCTTCAAGGTCATTTCTATTTTGTCTTCATCTTGTGCCTTTATAGTAAGTACATTTTTGTAGTAGGTAGGCGGCATCTATATTTCTTGCAGTTATGGGCTCCTGCCCACACCAGTTTTTCTTTTGTGGGCTCCTATCAACACGTTTTTTTTAATCTTTTCCTATTGAACTGCCATATATATTGGGCTAGTATTCCAAAGGTCGTAGGTTCGAATCCCACCGTGGCCGGGCATATTTTTCAAGCTCGCCCGGTGTGGCGGATATGCACTCAGAGTAACATCGCAAACATGCCATATATTGTTGATAAAAACGTGGAATTTCAGGTTCACTTATAGAAAACTACCAACTTGCATCACTTTATAAAGAAAGAAATTATATATACGTATATTAAGCCGGACATTTAAACGGTTACCTTGATTTTTCAAGCCGGTGTAGTCGAGTTATATATATTGCTGTTCCAAATGTGAAAATATTTATATAGGCGAAAATCGCAAAAATCCTGAACAGCTATGAAACTTTAGACTGCAGAAAATTGCACAAGCAGTTATCAAACCGTCATAGTGTCACACTGAAGTGGTAAAGGACATGTGTGACAACTGAATGGGATCCTTTTGTAACGTTTTTGAGCAGGGGTGGGTATTTTTCAATTAATATTTTAGGTTAGGTAAAAATTTTTTGGATCATCAAAATTTTTACCAAGAAAAGCATTTCTCTTCGGTGCCACCCCCGCTATAAATAATGGCCGGCCCCTAAACTTATTTTATTTATCTCTGCAAACCGTGCTAAACTAACACAATCATTCCTTAATGGTCTGGTGTTCCTATATGGTGAGATGGTGGTTAACAGGGTGGTTAATCTATGCCAATATGATTGCGATCGCACGATCGCTTGAGTCCATTCTTTCCGTAAAGGAATACTTCAAATAAACATGAGTCCACTCAACATTCCAGTCCTTATGACGACATTCGTCAGCGTATTAGCTAATCCTTTTACGACGGAATTAAAAGTACGCACATTAAAATACATTAAATACCACACAGTGTGTTGAATTGGCACAGTCGAGGCTCGTCAAGCAATTTGTCACTCAGCAATTACCAAAGTTTACGTAAATAGACCCATTTACTTAAGATATATCTATGTTTATCGAAGTATCAATGAACAATAAAGCTTATCCGGGGACGTCTGTTCAGAGAAAATTCGGCTTTGCATTTAAGTGCGCAAATAAGTGGAGTCCGGTTGTGGCCATTCCTGGTTCGCGGATCAAAATGTCGTGATTCGTGGGTATTCATTGTGGACGGTTTTACCAATCAATATCGCACTACAGGCACTTAGCAGAGGGATAAAATAACGTTAATCTTTAATTAATATGCAGTAGCCAAAATATACATAGTTCATGGCCTTTTTTTAACTATAAAATTCCAAGTGGATAGCATATCCCAGACTGTATAAATTTGAGTTGTTGGAAGGCTACTATAGGCTAAATAATTTAGTGACCGAGTGTGGCATTTACATAAACATACCATGCAAGTACTTTACTGAAGATTCAGTCAATCTACAGTATAATGTGACGCTATATAGTCAAAAATCTGTTTCAAAAAACACGCAAAATGCCAGTCCTAGGGGCGAATAAATACAAAAAAATTCTGGGGGACAATACCCCCACATGCACCCCTTACTATT
The DNA here is from genome assembly GCA_902702795.2 of Paramuricea clavata. Lineage (NCBI taxonomy): Eukaryota > Metazoa > Cnidaria > Anthozoa > Malacalcyonacea > Plexauridae > Paramuricea > Paramuricea clavata. The sequence continues at coordinate 8,607 of CACRXK020018143.1, forward strand.
ACATACGCCACGCCATCAATCTTTTTGTCACCAACAACCATCTGTTAATTAATATCTCTCTACACTCAGTATAGTATGGTCCTTTTTGTAGATGCCCCCCTCACTAATCTCATACTATGGAAAGATATAAACCGCTCGCGAAGAAAAACTTAGTGATAATTTCATATTGTTCCGGAGATGTTGCAAGAAGCAAATATTTTCTTTGCTACAGACAGTTATGTAATGTCGCGTGTAATGTCCTGCCGGGTTACGTCAACGGATAATAACTTGGTCATGTATTCGTGAATTCCATTTCTTATCTCTGTTTGACACAGTGGTGGATAGAATAGCCTGCGTGGCAGGCCCTCAGTTTTATGGGGGCCTGATTTGCAACGGCCCCCCATAAAACTGAGAGCCTGCTACGCAGGCTATGAATGGAATGAAATATGCAACTGTAGTATAGGCAGGGACGCCGGAACTGGGGGGGGGGTGGCTGCCCCCCTTGCCTTTTGCTGGGGGGGCAGGGGGGGGGGCAGAAGTGCCCTTTTAGTTGTAAAATAGTAAGTGATAAATCACATTTCCAACGATGCTTTTTGTGGGAAAATCACGAGATTCAGGTAATTTATAGTTTATATTTATAAAAATTTGGAATTTAGAAAAATGTTTTGAAGAAATGGCGAAAATTTAAGATATCCGGAAAAATTTTTGGCCTCACGGAAAATTTTTGTATGTCCGGAAAAATTTTTTGACCCCTAAAATGGTACACTGACCGAAATTTTTTGGCGACGGGGGGGGGGTCGCCAAAAAATTTTGCAAAGAAAAAAAAATTTTCAGTAAAGGTGCCCTTGGTGTGCGTCCACCCCCCTTTGCCCTATTATCGTTCCGGCGTCCCTGAGTATAGGCCCTCTGGCAGGAATCGAACCTGCGGCCCTGCGATTCCAGTGCAGCGCCTCTAACCAACTGAGATACAGAGTCTAGTTGTTGAGGTCTAACCACAAGTTCATGTATATACAGTCTATTCAAAAAAGGTTGTCCATTGCAAATCTTAAATTCTAAACTTTAAACGGGAGAACTAGCCTCCTCCGCAGGCAACTCTTGTGGCATCCCAAATGGCAAACTTTTGAAAAATCCCCATCCAAAAAGAGCAATACTGTCGCGAACGGCGAATTAATGTTGTTTTGGCCGAGTAGTAATAAAATTAAGGGGATTGGGTCGGGGGAAAGGCGGAAATTTTATCCCCCAAGATCCCCCTTTATCCGCCTTTCCCCCGACCCAATCCCCTTAATTTTATTACTACTCGGCCAAAACAACATTAATTCGCCGTTCGCGACAGTATTGCTCTTTTTTGATGGGGATTTTTCAAAAGTTTGCCATTTGGGATGCCACAAGAGTTGCCTGCGGAGGAGGCTACGGGAGAACAAGCTTCAAGCTCAGTAGTTGAATATTGCAGCTATTTTTGAATGAATTGTTCTCGAGCTCGTAAGGAGATATTTCATATTTACCTGAAACTAGTAATTAGTACCGCAAGTCAGCCTCGTACCCAGGCGCTGT
>CACRXK020018144.1:0-10136 GCA_902702795.2 Paramuricea clavata
TATATCACAACTTTCTTTAAAATTTTATGTACTATATATTAACTGACAAATAGCTATCGTTTGAATTTAATATTTGCTGTAATAGGGGCCTTGCACTAAAAGCTTCTTAAAGTTTCTTAAAGGCTCCTAGCTCTAGTATTCAACAGACGTTATACTGTATATTCTATCTTAATTATGTAAATAGGGCGAATTTTTAAATAAATTTTTTTTTTTAAATAAACTTACGGTTTAAAATCCAAATTCAGTAGCTACTCGTGCTCGGCCTCAAGCAAACTAGCATTGCGAGATGCACGTCTCTCATACGCCAAACCATTGGCAACTTTGTTTAAAATCCAAATTCAGTAGCTACTCGTGCTCGGCCTCAATGAAATTGGCAACTGTGTTGAAAATCCAAATTCAGTGGCTACTTGTGCTCGGTCTCAAGCAATCATGCATTGCGAGATGCACGGCTCTCATACGCCAAACACATTGGCAACTTTGTTGAAAATCCAAATTCAGTCGCTACCCGTGCCCGGTCGCAAGAAATCATGCACTTGCGAGATGGACTGCTCTTACATGCCAAACACATTGGCAACGTTGGTTAAAATCCAAATTAAGTAGCTACTCGTGCTCGGTCTCAAGCAATCATGCAATTGCGAGATGAACTTCTCTCATACGCCAAACACATTGGCAACAGCTAAATCCATAGAAGAATTTGTGCTCTGTCGCAAGCAAGCAATTATGTAGTGCGAGATGCACGTCGGTCATACGGCAAACATAGTGGTCCTCTTTCGCTCAAGCAAATGCAATAAACTACGGAAGCTCGGAGTGAATCAATCATGCAGTGCAATGCGCTCCCATACCATACGAAAACACAATACGCAATAACCATTTTATTAAAGGCGAAAGGTAATCACTATAGCCTAGCTATTGTTCTTTTCAACAATTGAATCTTGCGAAATACACGACCCGCTCGCGTAGAACATTAAAAAAAATTAACAATGCTAAAACCAGACGGGAATCATTCATGCGTCGCAATCTCAACTGAACTAAAATATGAACCGAAAGCGAACTTGACGGTAAATAACCCCGCACAATGACCGAAATACACATCAAATGAAGATATAATGTATAACATACAACAGAACTGTAACTAAAACCACAATTAAACACACACAGAAAAGAGGCGGCCGTAGTATTTTAATTCCCGGATCAGCCGCCCACGAGTGAACCATGCATGCATGCGTTATACAACGAAAAGATAACTTCGCCACACCGATCATATACTGCTAACAAAGCGATATAACTACCCAAAGCCCAAAGGGCAAAAATCTTAACTAGACCCACAAAAAACACGCTGCAATACAGACAAATACCAATATGAATAAAAGAATCACGTCCAAGTCCAAATTTGATGCCTGAAGCTGTTCATTTTCAATTGGATCATTCACCGGCGAAACTGGTTCATTCTGAGGCGGAGCGGAATCAAGATCAATCGGTTGGGCAACAGCATTAAGTCGCAAGTACCGCTTCTTGTAACGTGCAAGGAGGTCGAACAGGCGTGGAGCCATACTGTAAAGTCCGTAAATTTCTTTATCTTGCACTTCTCTGTCTTGGCGATCAGCACAGAAAGAGCAGTTACAACCTGTAAACTAGGGTTTTATGCATTGTACATCATTATTTATTCATAAAACAACGTTAATTACTCAAATGCCATTAGTTAATCAGCTTCCGCTGCGTGTTTGGCCAATTTGAATAGTTAAATATTTACATGCAGCCTGCTACTTTGGTTTAGGTGATAATTGAAAGGATATATCTCTGTAGAGTATGCATGACGGATCTCTCTATCGAAGGACGGATCTCTGTGGAGATATGAATGCGTTTGCCCTGAAATCGGCTCGAGAACTTTCCAGCGCTATTGATAGTAACACACCATGATACCAGTAATGTATCAATTGTATTCCAATCAGGATTGGGAAATTCCCACATAAATTATACTCAGTTCTAGCTAGTTTCAAACGACCCGAAACAAGTTAAACCATGCAGTAATTAGCTATATATAAAATATATAATTGTCGAGTAATCGAGGGTATAAGTTGAGGTCGAGGGTAAAGAGTCGAGGGTCGAAACACAAATTTATTCTTGTGATAATTGTGATAATTGTAAATAATGACATTTTTGACTGCGAATTTTAACTTCGACGTCACAGCCGCCATGTTGGTGTTCCAATTCAAAATAATTCTTTGTTTGCAATCACCGAACACGTGACTTTTCATTTAAATGACTGGCAATCAAACAACTTGTGGACGATTTTTCTCCTATCAGAATGGTTGTATCGAGAAAAACTGAACGGTAATTCATCTTTTGAGTCTTAAACTATCTCTAAACTCGATCAAATGTTGCGAATCTGGCCTTTCAGAACCCGGGAAATCGGGCTGGAGCACGCGTTCGTTAATTCTTTCTGCCACTTTCATTTGATCTTATCCGTGAGTCGGCCTCAACGGTTTTTGATTTGTTATACCTGGGGCCGGTTGTATAAAACTCTTAATCACTTTTTTAATCGCTATTTTGTAGTTAAATAGTGATTAACTCTCAAATAGGCGCTTCTTATTGGATGACGTTTGCACTTAATCATAGTTAACTTTAATCACTTTTTTATAACAACCGGCCCCTGCCCGTCAACTGAAATCCGGCCAAAATTACGTCATTGCAAACAATTAGAATTTTAATGGTGATTCCAGCTATAGAAGAAATTTTGATCTAGAGAAGAAGAACGAAATCCATTACCATAGCTGGCAAGAGCATCTTAAAATGAGTAAAATCCCAAAGTTTGGTTGCGAATTGTTGCAAAATGAGGAAAATATAGCCGCCCTGTGAAGTTCGCAAATTTTGTATATATTTGCATCACGCGCGTGACTGAAAAATAACCATCTTTGAGCCCAGGGCCGTACGCAGGATTTTTTCACCAGGGGGCAGTATTAAGGCCTATATGCCAAAAAAAGTCCCAAATATCCAAAGAATAATTAATAATGTCATTCTAAAAATCGTAAATATAGTTTTCTCGGGGTATTTTTACCGCGCGTAATACAAATATATAGTACAAAATTTGCGAACTTCACAGGGCTATATTTTCTTCATTTTACAACATTTAGCATCTTTGAAGTTTTACTCATCCTAAGACGCTTTTTCTAGCTGTGCGTGTGGTGTTGGATTTCGTTCTTCTTGCCTTGATCAAAATTTAGTCTATAGCTAGAATCACCCATGCATTGGACTCTTTTCAGTCTCGAACACCAACATGGCCGCCATGACCGCCGTTTTGTTGAGTTGGTCCTTGCGGAATGAGTGCAAAGGCTCTATAGCTCAGATCTATAGCAGGAGTTTTAGACGTCGTCCAAACTTTGTTGACAACGGCAAAATGCATACTGTTTTCACATCTCGTAAAGTACACACGTAAAAACGCACAAGTTGTTACAGGTCTGCAAACAAGTTGTTACAAATCTGTTCACAAGCTGTCAACAAGTTGTGTTCGCACAGCTTTTTCCCAGTACGTTGTTGGAACAAGTTTGGAACAAGCTGTTAACAACTTGTAACAAGCTTGATGGCATTATCAGACTTGTTACAAGCTTGTTCTAACAAAGTCTGATACAGTCATGATGAACAGGAATATGTTACAAGACTTACAAGGTTGACGACACAAGGTTGTAACAATATTGTTATATCATGACTGTATCGGACTTGTTGGAACAACCCTGTAACAAGTCTGATAATATCAAAAAGGTTGTTACAAATTGTTAACTGCTTGTTTTGAAACTTGTTGACAATTTGTGACAAGCAGTGCGAAGACAACTTGTTGACGGCTTGTTGACAAACTTGTTACCGAGATGCGAGATTTTTGCGTGTGTACACTAGCATTAATTTACTCGTTCGAAACTGTATTAAATTCATACTAACGGCTTATTGACCGAGCGTGAGGTCTGTATTAAATATCAGACCGAGATTTCTTAGTATGGACCGAGCGACGAAGGAGCGAGGTCCATGCAAAAAACAGAGGTCTGATATTTCACAGTACAGACCGAACAAGCGAGGTCAATAATCGGTTTATTATATGGCTGAACTGAGTCTGTGAGCATATGCTTTTCGCGCGAATTAAATCGCGGCTATCGTTAGTTTCACTGGGTAACAATATACGGTAGGCATGCATGCTCAATCAAAAACAGTTTGGTTATTTGAAATTTTTATCTGTAAATTTTAACGAAATTTTAACGACTCACAATTGGAAAATTAAAAAGCAAAAATTTTTCTGTTTGCAAAGCAAAAATTTCCCTCCAGATAAACGACATCCGGGACACCGGTCCAGTACGGAAAATACGGACCACGGTCCGGATATGGGTTAGCCTGCGAACATCAACCAATCAGAATAGAGAATTTTGAAAAGCCATGTAATAATAATGTGTATTATAGCCGGTTTTCCACTAGCGAATTTTTTCGCGCGAAGCGACCTTTTCCCTTTGTCGGCATCCATTTTGCACGTCTTACAGCCCGCCGCACACGAGAGCAACTTGCTGAGCTAACCGCCTCGCGTGGCAGCTAGCTCAGCTATGCATTTTCACCGCACACGTTGGGAAAACTACTCAACAACAACATAATTGACAAAATCATTTGCATTTTCCTCCATTTTGTTCCAAGTCACATGAAGAAACCATGGTTTGTCATTGGCTAATTGATTCAAACAGCTCAGCACTTAGCTCACAACATCCGCAGACGCTGAGATTTTTTCCTCGCGAGGCGAAAAATATCAAACACGAAAGATATTTTCCTCAAGGCCTCGAGAGGTCAAATCCTCACGAAAACTATCCGCACACGAGATGCGGGCTTAAGTGATATCGACAAGTGGCCCGAGTGGGGAGGTCGCCGAAATAATTTTTTCGGAAAAAATTTTTTAGGTACTAGTCGGGCACAATCCCGAAAAGTCGGGCAAATTTCTTTCCGCCCCCCTAATAGCTCAGTGGTCTGTACCTTTATAGATACTCTTGGGTCTCCTTTCAATTTCACAATTGGGACTAGAATTTGGTTTAAAAAATGGCTGGGGAATGGGATTTAGAAAAGAAAGGGGCTTGGAAATGGGATTTAAGGCTGTTTGCAATAATCACGTCTCGTCCCAGCAAAGCGGGATCATGCATGCAAAGTTTGCATGACTCCGCTTTGCCGGGACGAGACGCCAGATAAATAATTTCGATGCATTGAAATAACATCAACAACATCCCTTCCCTTTCCTTTCCCGGTCTGCAAATTTGAGTAGAACACTAGAAGTAGACTGCACGTTTGTTTGAAAAAACGTTTTTTACTCGGGACTCTTCGACCGTACTCGACACTCGAGTACTCGACAATTATACATTTAATTTAATTCATTGCTGTTTATTGTTCCTCGATAAATTCTTTTTTTACACTTGACCTCTCCAGATCCATGTAGTCTTGTGACCAATATAACCAATATAACTTGGCTCGTATTCAAACAGGAAGTTGAATAACTAATTTAAATCGATCAGATGCCAAAATATCGAAAACCGTGACTGATTTCCCTGCGGTCATTCATGCATGTACAACTCTCGTAATGCGTCGATCTGGTCGCATTTTTGTTGTCAACTGAAGCAGATTGAAGCAAAATCCTGTGCTTGTATCTGTCAAATCTAAATTATTATTATTATTATGGTCAGGTAGAGTTTTCACTTTTACAGTAAGCTGCACAAATATGTGCGTGACGCGTGAGGCACGCCTCACTGCTGCCCACTTCCAAACCTCCAATCCAAATACATTTGCGTAGGTCATTTCCTTTGTACCTTCCTTATTTGGGAGCTGGTGATGCTGTTTATTTTATAATCATGTTGAAACCTACCGAACTGCATGATACCCGCGAAATGTGCGTCATTTGGTTATATCCGAAGCCAGATGACAAGAACTCAATGATTTCCAGTTTTTATTTTACTTATCTTTCACAAAAAATAAACCACAATGTACAGACAGTGCAGAGCTATCACACGGCTTCGTGTGGCAAACATGCGGCTGGGAACAACAACAACACAGCCAATTTTTGCTGTCTCCAGTCGGTGTTGTTCGACCGGCGTCTCAAAGATTGAGCAACTATTGCCTCAAACGGATCAATTTCCTTCAAGGCATATTGGATTGAACCCTGAGACTGAGCAAGAAATGACAAATTTTTTAGGTTTGGAGGTAGGTCTTCAAATAGATTTTATAATTTGGAACTTGGCACATATATACGACTGTTCAACTGCAATTGTTTTGCAATTTAAGAATATCGAGGAATTGGTGGATAAAACAGTACCTGTTGATATACGCTTTCAGGGAGAAATGGATATTCAAGGCAGTAAAGGTATATTATATGTTACTAGCTGTATAGTATAAATATACGTTTAATATGGGAGGATCGACTTTATTAATAAATGTTAAAAACAAAGTAAGAAATAACCTGGTGCGATAAGCCAGATTAGGCAGAAGTAGAACTGGAAGTGAGGGATTATATGCTAAGGTCCTCATGTTAAATAGATGATTGTTATTACTTAAATTGTAATAGAATTTCAGTTTTCTTTCTGTTTTATGGATAATTATTGTATGATAATTAAGTTAACCTGGAATGTTGAAAAACAAATTTTTGCATTTCAAATGAGGCTCCTTGCATGGTCAAACCAACAAGCCTTGTTCTCATACTTGGTCATTATCACACACAGTACACTATTGTTAGTGATACACAGTATCGAGATTTTGGCTTCGCACTCAATTCAATAACACCCGAAGGGCCCTGTAGATGGAAATTATCGAGTGGAAACCTACATACATTCATTAGACCTAATTACCAGGTCTAATGAATGTATATAGGTTTCCACTCGATAATTTCATCTTTGTGGCCCTTCGGCTGTTGTTGATCAATCTAGTGAGATGCCAATAAAATCTCGGTGTTTGCCAATAGCCTAGGCCAGGGGTCTTCACCCCTTTTTTTCGGCGACCCAAACCCAAGCTTCATAGGTGTCCCGCGACCCTGAACACTGCCAAAATTTGAATCAAGAATATAGTCGAGTGCTGAAACATTATTATTTTTATTACAGCTATATAACATCGACAGTATTACTCAACTGTTAGAATTATCGTTAATAACGATTGCAGAGTTCTTAACTTTCGCATCAAGTGTCATTTTTTGCCCCTGACAATTTTTTCATATCTCGGTATGTAGGATGTTGTGGCAAGCTTCATGTTAATCGACAAGTTCTCATTTGTCAGGCGGCTTCTGTATTTATTCTTAATGAACGTCATCGCGGAAAAAACTGATTCGCACACATATGTGGTTCCAAATCTCACCAATACCTTCTGAGCTATTGATTTCAGTTCTGGATATTGTTCTTCGCTGAGACTTAGCCAAAATTTTGATAGATCTGAATCAAATTCCAGTTTGGCAATTGGGTTCGCTTGGAGTTGGCTCAGTTCCATTGCAAACTCTTCGCGTGGTTTTCCGGTAAACGGCGCCTGTATGATTGTGAAATCTTTCACCTCTAGACCTGGAAATCGTTCTTGGAAATTAGTTGCAAGTTTTTGTAAATAGTCGCACAGAATCCGGACTTCGGGCGTCAAGTCAATATCGTCATCATTGAGAAAGCAGATCAGTTCCAAGAAACATTCGAAGTGTATAAAATTGTCCTGGATTGCTTCTTCTCGTAGCACGCCAAGCTTGTTTATGAAACCACGGATGCTGTTGTGTAACTCGAACACAAACTTTCCCCGTCCTTGTAGATTTGTATTGAGGAAGTTCATATGAGTAAATACGCCAGTCAAGAACGCCAGCTTAGCCAAAAAATGAGGATCGTTGAATTTAGTGGCATTTATATGACCCTTCTCTGTCAAAAATTGATAAAGTTCCTCTCGAAGTAAGAACACCCGCTTCAGAGCGCGACCACGTGACAGCCATCTCACAGTATTGTGAAATCGCAAGGTTTCATATTCGGCATCATTTTCTTCGCAGATTTTTTTGAAGAGGCGTGCATTCAAATCTCTCGCTTTCACGAAATTGATCACATTGATTATGATGACCATCACATTTTCAAATTCGACCGATAGGTCCTTGCTCGCAAGGGCTTGCCGATGAATAATGCTGTGGTTGAATTTCATGTCGGGATTGACTCGCTTCACTCGCCCTTTAAAGCCGTTCATATCACCAATCATAGCTGGTGCACCGTCTATGTTGCATTCGCTGATGGATCCCCATTCAATGCCACTCAACGCGAAAAATCTGCTAACAATATCGAAAATATCTTGTCCTTTAGTCGTCGTTTCCAACGTTAGTACCTCAAGTAACTCCTCTTTCAAGTTTTCTCGTGGACTTATATATCTCCCATATAATGCCAAGCTGTGGCTGCGAAGTATTGTCAGTTGATTCATCCAAGGCAATACTCTTTTGGGGCGATTCTTTGAAATATGAAATAACTTGCTGTGAAATATCATTTGCACAATCAACAGTTCTTCTCCATACTGTCGTATCACTCAGCGTTACGCTGTCGGCCGCTGTCTTCACTTTCCTGTGGAACGATTCACCCTCAAACAATTCGACGAAATTCTGGAGGCTCGGCTTTATCATTACTTCACCCTCGACATACGGTCGTTTGGATTTCGCGATTAGGAAGGCCGTTTTCAGAACAAATGTTTGTCTTTTCTGTTCCTCATTTAAACTTCCCATCATTATTTGTTGTGATTTATCAAGATTGGCGGCAAGTTTCTCGAATACTCGCTTGCGAGCATCTTCCGACAAAGCAAATATATTTCTATGTGTCTCTAAATGGCGCTGAAGTTTGTTGGGCTTTATAGACTTTGCTGCATATACGTGTGGACATTTTACACACAACGCCCGCCCATTGACTTCTTTCACACCGTACTTACCCAGCCAACTGGGCACGATGCTGCGTTTAGGAGGCTTCTTATTAATCCGTCCCAATCACTCAACCATGTCTTGACTTCACAGGAAAGAAGGGACTTCACAGGAAAGAAGGGTTAATAAACTGCTATGCAGCCACAGGGGGCTGAGAAGTAAAATATGTCAATTAATTTACCTTCAATATATTTTCATAACATCAAAATGATCAAATGCAAATAAAACTTTCGATAATTAAAAGCATTATGGCTTTTCATCGAAAGCTTCCGAGTGTATGACGACGACTCTACTTCGGAAGACGACGTGCTCCGAAGGCGTGCCGAGTGGTGCTAAGCCGTAATGTTTGAGTTACATGAAGTAAAAGGTATTATATCTAAAGCTTTACCAGTTTACCTGTTCACCATATTATTCTAGCAATCTAGCGCTTGAGTGCTTCATAATAATCGTGAAAAAACATTATAATCGCAAATTTCGCAAGGAAATATTTATATGTAAGTATGTGCATCTTATCACTTGATCTCTCGTCTTGTAAAGTTTACTAGTGTAAGTTCGCGACCCTAGACAAGCATTGCGACCCATGCGACCCAAGACAAGCCTTGCGACCTTCGAGGGTGTGCTAGCGACCCAATTTTAGGTCGCGACCCATGGTTTGAAGACCCCTGCGCTAAGTCATGCGGTGGTGCTGAATACTTTCTAACATTCACAGATGACAAAACTCGTTATATTTGCTTGGGTGTATCCATTGAACGAAAAGAGCGAAGTGTTTGGTCGGTTCTTTGAGTGGCATGGGAAGCTGTTACTGAGAAATCAAGTGGACATAAGCTAAAAACTCTGAGAACTGATAATAGTGATGAATTTACTTGAAATGAATTTGAGAACTATTTAAAATTAGACGTTTAAGGAGTTATGCATGAGTTAAGTCTCCCGAAAACCCCAGAGCAAATGGCGTTGCTGAGAGATTAAACCGGACACTTATTGAAGCAGTTCGAGGTATGCTTATTCAATCTAGACTACCGCACAAATTTGGGGTGGAAGTACTCTCGACTGCGGTTTATTTGCATAAACTAGGCCTACTCTGGGGCGGTAAATCGCCTTTAAATCGCCTAAAATCGCCCAAAATCGCCTAAAATCGCGGGTTAAATGGTCAAATTTCTTTTAAATCGCCTAAAATCGCTTTAAATCGCCTAAAATCGCTTAAAATCATGGGCGTACTGGGTGTGGGTGGGGG